>JYCQ01000106.1:0-96692 GCA_000931505.1 Hypoxylon sp. E7406B | reverse complement strand
TATTAAAATATATATTAATATATTTAAATATAATAATTACCATAATTTTTCTTTAAGCCTTTTTTTTATTTAACGTTTTAATTAAAGTTTTAATTATAACGCTTTTATTAATATTACCTTTACCACTTAAATAATATAATAATTAATAACAATTATTTTTATTTATAAATTAATAAATTCTTTTAAATTTACTTATATTAACCTTATTTAAATAATATAAAATAATATTTAATAAAATATATTACTTTTTATTTAAATACTTTTATTAATATAATATTAACGTAACATTAACTTAAATTTACTTAAGATTATATTTAATACTTAATATAATAAGTCTTTTAAATTAGTTTAATTAATTTAAAGTAAACATTTTATATATATTAAAATTAATTTATATTTTTATAAACTTTTTATTTATAAATGGAATTAATGTAAGAACTTAAAAATTAATATAAACTTTATTTATTTTACTTATAATTTTATGAAGTTTTTCCTTATTAATATTTTTAATTTTTATTTTCTATTATTACATATATTTTTAAATAACTTATTAAATGATTTTTCCACCATAAGAAAATGTAATATTAACTTTTAAACTTTTAATTAAATCGTTAAAAATATTAAACTTAAAAGTTAATGATAAAACGGAAAGCTTAATAAATATATTAATTTAATTAAATTTTACTAATTTTATTATAATATCTTTAAATAAATTATTATTATATTAAAAAGTAACATTTAAATAATTTATAAAACCTTTATAAAAGGTTTTTAATGTTTTAAAATTAAATGTTTATACGTTATCATCTTTATTATCTTTAATATTTTTATATTTATTAACATTATATAAAATATTTATATTATCCATATATTTATCACTTTTAAATTAAACCTTTTACATTTTTTTATTTTTAATAACATTTTCTTTATTTCTTTTTAATAATTTAAAATTCATATTATAAAATATAACTTAATAAAAAATACTACGAAACAAGTAATTTTAAATATTAACATATAAATTAAACTTTAAAAAAATAAAATTTTCTTAAAAAATAAATAATACTAAACAAAAAATAACATTTTAATAATAAGCTATTTTATTTTTAAATTTTTATAAATAAAACCTAATTAACATAAACATATATATCTTCACTTTTACTAAAAAATATTAATAAAACTTAAATTATTATAATTTACCTTTAAATTTAACATATTTATTTATCTATTTCTTTAATTTCGACTTAATTTTAATAATTAACACGTAATTATATAAATATACATATTAAAATAAAAAACCTTAAGTTATATAAATATTATATATAATTAACCATAAATTTATAAAGTATAAAGAAATTTTTACATTATAATTAAGTTTTTTATTATCATTAAATGCTTTTATAATTAACTTTTAAAAATATAACCATTTTTAATAAATTATTTAATATATAATATTTATATTTAATTAACTCCACTTATTATTTAATAAATAATATATATTATAATTAAAAATATGGTTATAAATATTTAATGATAAAAGTTTTTAATTAAAAAAAATCCGATTTATTATTTTTAATATTAAATTTTACGTTATCACTTTAAGATTATTAAGGTTTATAAATATTAATAATTTATTCTTTTCCATAAAAATAAATTAAATAAAAGCTATTTATTAATAAAAAGGTTATTTAATTTTTATAATATAATCGATAATATAATAAATTAAGAATAAAGTTTAATTTTAAATAAAAATAAAAATAAAATTATAGTTATACTTTAACTTAATAACTATAACCATATTTTATTAAGCATAATTTTTTAACATATATTTAATTTTAAAGATATTATTATTATTTAAAAATATTTTATCAATTAAATTTTATAATTAATCGAAATAATATCTTTTTTTAATTATAACCTTACATTTTTAACTTTATTTATTATCTTTATATTTATAATATATATAAATATATCGATAAATTTACAAAGTTATAATAATAAACTATATTTCATTTTTTTATTTTATTTTTAATTTAACTAAATCAGTTTCTAATTTTTTAAAAGGATAAAAATAATCTCCATTATAAGTTTTATGCTTTAATACTTTTTTATTATAATTTTTTTAAAAGTATTTATCGATTTATTTAAAAAACTTATTCATATTTATTTAAAAATAAAAACCACATAATATCTTATTAATATATTTTTTTAAGTTAATATTATTAAAATATTATAAAAAGTTATAAAAATGAAAAAAGCTATATTTATTAATCTTAATATATTTAAAATATATATTAATAAAATTAAAAATATTATTTATATTTTCTATTTAAATAATTTTATTAAAAAACATTATTATATAATTATAAAATTATTTAATGGCTATAATAAGATTTTAATTTACCTTTTTAATAATAATTTAATAATTATTAAATAAGTGATTTTCTAATTTTTTTTTAATACATTTTAAATATTAATTACCATAAAACTTTTAACTTATTTTAATGTAAATTAAATTATTTAAATTATTTAAATTTATTATAAATTAAATAATTAAAGGCCTATTTTTAATAATAAAGCTTTATAATTAATTTCGTTAATTATGCTTTTTTTCATTTAATAATAGTTATTATTATCTATAAGTAAATATTTCCTTTATAAGTTTTTTTATATAAAAATTATTAATTAGTTAATGTTTTTTTAATTCCTTTTTTATTACGAGGAGTTTTTTTATGGTAATAATTTTAAAGATAGCTTAGATTTTAATAAATTTTAAGCTTTTTAATTATATTTAATTAATTTAATTATTATTATTTTTTATAATGTAATTAAATATTAAAAATAGGAAGATTAAATGTGTAATAGTTATAACTTTATATTATAATAATTTAATAAAAGCTTATTTAAATAAATATCATTAATTATTATATAAATATAAAATTAAAATCTTATAATATTTTTTATATAAAAAATTTCTTTTTTTATATTTTGTTAATTTTAATTTTTCTTTTTCATTAATAATTATTAAATTACCTTATTTATAAGATAAAATTATAATAAATATCGATATAAAATAGTTTAAGTTTTAAATATTTAAATATTACCGGTTTAAAAAAATATAAATATATGTTTATTTATTAAGTATAATTTATTTTATTATATTTTTTTTATCGTTATTATTATTTAATTTATAAGTTTTATAATAAAGTGATTATTAAATAAAATTTATAACTTACATATTATTTAATTTACTTCTTTTTATAAAGAGAATAATAAATAAGGTTAATGTGGTTATTAATTTATAAAATAAATTAAGATGTTTAATTTTATTATTTAAAGTGGTAAAAGTAAATAAAAGTTTGTTTTAATATTTTAATATCCTTTTTTACACCTTTTAAAATATTTTAGTTAATTTTTATATAAAAATCTCTTTTAAATTTAATTTAAAATTTAAATTATTTTTAAGTTTAAAATTAAAAAAGTTACAATTTAAAACTTTACCTTTTAATCCCATGTTATATATAAAATTTAAATTATTTTTACATAAAATATAAGATAATTAATTAATAAACTTCATTATAACATCCTTTATATAAATTAATCTTTTTATTAAATTCATTAATATAATTTTATTTTCATTACTTTATTTTTATTAAAATTTATTATTAAGTGAAATATTATAATATAAATAATTATTAACTTTTAATTATATAAAAACCTTTATTATAATAAATTTACATAATTTTAAAAAAGGCTTTAAGATATTTTTATCAGGTTTATTAAAGTTATATTATATAATATAAAGATTATTAATAATATTTTCAATTTTTTAAGGTAAGATTTTTATGATTAAATATAAATTATTTATAATAATAATAATATAACTTAATACTTTTTAATAATCTTAATTATTAAATTAATTTAATAATAAGTTTAAAATGATTTTAATAATAAAATTAAATGTATATTTTAATAATATAAATCTTTTTTTTAAAGGGTATAAATCTTTTAAAGTAAGAAGATAAAGATAAATATATAATATTTAAAGTATATTTAATTTATAAATTTTTAACATACCTTTATTTTTAATATAAAATAAGCATTTTTTATAAACCTTTATAATTTTATTATTATAAAAAAAGCATTTAAAATAATTAAATTTATACGTTAAGTTTTCTTTTAAAAATAAATATAACGGTAAAACTTTATGAAATAATTTTTATAACTTATATATTAAATGATTTAAAAAGTAGTTTTAAAACTTTAATTTTAACCTATTTATAACATATTATATTAAATATAATCGACATTAATTTATAAAGAAGTTATTAAAAGTTTAAGTTTTTTTCTAAAAATTAAATATATATTTAACTTTTTAATAATTATTAATAAAGTTTATAAATAATTTAATTTTAAATTAAGAAACCTTATCATTAAAATTAATATTAAGGTTCCATAATAAAGCTTTATTTTTATAATGTTAAAAAAAGTTATTTTTAAAAGTAATAACCATTATTTTATAACATTTTTATTTTTTAAATTTTTTAAAGATAAGTTAAAGCTTAATAAAGTTATAAAGAATTAATTAAATAAGGTTTAATTAAATTATAAAAAGAATAAATTTAAGAAAAATTAATTAATAAGGGTTTAATTAAATTAAGGAAAAAGTAAATTTAAGAAAAATTAGTTAATAAAGGTTTAATTAAGTTATAAAAGGAGTAAGTTTAAAAAAAATTAGTTAAAAGTGAAAATTATTAAAGATTCTTAAATTAAAAATATTTTAAATAATATTTATTAATAAAATATTTAATTAAAATATGATGGTTATATATATAAAAAGGTTATTATTTAAACATAAAGGAAAATATAACTTATATTAAATATATAATAAAAAAAAACAAAAATTATTTATTTAAATATATAAAGATATAAATAAGGAAATAATAATAAAAATAAATATTACATAACTATATATAAGATATATATTTATATAAAGAAAAAGTAAAAAAATATATTTATATATATTAAGAAAAACTTATTAAATATAAAAAAGAGTAAAATTTTTTAAAAATCTTTAAAAAGTATAATTTTAAATATTTTATACTTATATAAATAATTATATATTTTAAAATAAAACATTTATTTATTTTTCTTATTTATATAATTTTTAAGACACTTTATTTATTATTATTAACCACTTTATTAAAATAATCTTTAATTATAACGTTATTTCCTTTATTTTTAATTTTTATATAAATTAAGTAAACTTTATAATTATTTATAAATTTAAATTTAAACATTATATTTATTTTAATTATAAAAATGATCGAATATTAAGATAAAGGTATTATATTAATTAAATATAATATTTAAGTTATTATTATTAATATTTTTATTATTTTCCTTAACTTTAACGTAAATATTAACATTTAATATTATTTTTAATAATTTTAACTTATAATCTTTACATTAATTTTTTATTTTAATAAATTTATATTTATTAAAAGTAACGTTATCATAATTTTAAGAAATTTATAACTTTATATTATTTATATAATTAAAAAAGATAACTTAAATATTAATTAAATATATAAGATATTAATTATAACTTTAATAAAAAATATTTAAAAGTAAATAATTTACGTTAAAAATAACATAAAATAAATAAAATATTAATAATTATTATAAATAAGCTTTTAAACGTTAAAATTAACAAAAATTATAAACTTTTTATTTAAAAATAAATAATTAATTATATATTTTATAAATATATTTATAAAGTGTTTAATAAAAACATTTTTATTATTAACTTTAATATAATTATACCATTTTTAAAATTTAGTAAATTTATAAAACTTTAATTTTTCTTTAATTTTAACTTAAAATATAACATTAATGCTTTATTTTTAAAAAAGGTTTACTTATTTTATATCTTTTTAATATTTAATAAATCCATTATTAAATGTTACATATAAACATATAAAAGTAATAATATTACGTTAAAAAATAATTAATATATTTATTATTTAAAATAAATTATTAACTAATTTTAAAACTACTTTATTAAAAAGATAAGATATAAATTTAATATATTTATATATTATTTCTTTATCTTTATTATTATCCTTTTATAAACTTTTCACTTAACTTTTAATGGATAAATAAAGATATAAAAATTAATTATAACTATATCTTAATTAAATTTAATTATATTAAATTACCATAAAAAGTTATAAAAAAAAATATAATAAAAAATATAAAATATAATAATAAAACCTTCCTTAATTACTCCTTAAAAAAAACATAAAGTTACTATAAATATTAATATTAATAATAAAAAAAAACCTATTATTCCTATTCTATAATTAACTAACATTATTAATAATAAATTTAAATTATAAGGTTTATTATTTAAAAAAAGAAATAAAGATAATTTAATATAAAAAATAATAAATAAAAATAAAAGTTTAATATATTAAATTTAATAAATATTACGATAATTTATAATTTATATAACTTTTAATAAAAACGTATATTTAATTTATAATTTTTTATTAAAATTACTTCTTAAAATTTAATATTTAATAATTATATAATAATTATTATATATCATTTAATTAACCTAATTACTTAATTATTTTATTTTATATAAATATTTATTATTTATTTAACATTTAATTATAATATTACCTTTAATTATTACTTTAACATTTAAACTTAATTATTACCATTTTTATTATTAATACCTTAAAATTATTAAACAATTATAAAACTTAAATAATATATAATATTAATAATATAATCATTATTTTTAACTTACATAATAAACATTTTACTTTAATATTTAATTATATCTTTAATTATTATTTAATATCTTTAATTTAAAACTAATTAAAAATCATTAATTAAATTTAAAACTTTTAATAATAAAAATATTAACTATAATTTAATATATAACACTTATTATTTTTTAATTAAAAACATATAAAATTAATTAAAAATAAATTAACTTTATTTTTTATTAATTTATAAATTAAATAATCGACTTATACCTTTAATAAACGATATTTTACTTATAAATATATATTATTTCCATAATTTATTATATATAAATCTTAAAAATAAATGATTTATACATTTATATTATTAATATATTTTTAACATTTATACTTACTTTATAACTTTATATTTTATTATATTAAACTTTATTTATTAAATATTTTTATATAATAACTTACCATTATAATAACATAATTTTTATATTACTTTAATTTTAATTAAAAAATTTAATATTATATAAGTTAAAAATTAATTAACAATTATTATATATAATAAATATTATTACTTAACTTTAATTTTAAATGATTTAAAAAAAACATATATTATTTTTTACATTAAAAATCTTTAATTTATATAAAATGATATAATTTAATACATTATAACATTAATTATAATAAAGAAAATAAATAAAGTTAAAAATTTTATAACTTTTTATATTAACATATATAATATATAAAACTTAAAAACATTTATAATATTACTTAAATTATATAATAATTAATATATTTTAATAATATATTTACTTTATTTTAATAATTAAATTAAGTATAAATTAAAAATATTATATTATAATTAACTTTTATATTAATTATATAACATTTTTATTAAATATTTATTTATATATTTTATTTAAATTATATTAAAAAATATTATACTTTAATTTATTAACGTTATAAAAATAAATTTAATAATTATTTACATTTATAAAAATATATAAAATAATATAAAATTAAATTTATAAGTTATATATATAACTTTAATAAATTAAATATCACTTATTATTAAACTTATTATTTTAAATAACTTTAAAAAATATTTTTAATTTAATAATTAACGTTTTTAATTTAATAATTAATGTTTTTAATTTAATAATTAAATTTCTTATATATATATTATTAAAAAAAATTTAAATATTAAATCTAATTATTAATAAAATTTAACTATTATTAAAATTAAAAAAAAAGATAATAATAATAATATTAACAATAATTTAAAATTTAATAATTATAATTATTTTATTAAAAAAGGTTATATTATTTTTTAAACTTTACTTAATTATTTATTTTACTTTATAACACTTTTTTTATTTAATTTTATCTTTAACTTTTTAAAAACGTTTTTAAATAATACTTAAAATAATAATATTATAAAAATTAAAATTAACATAACCTTTAATTTAAAAACCTTTAATTATAACATTAAAACTAATTAAATTATTTTTATAAAACGTTTAAATTAAAGTAAAAATCATATATATTAATATTTATATATAAATCATTTTTTAAATAACATTAATATTAACGTTTTAAAATAATAATAATTAATATAAACTTATATTATATTTTAATAATTACTTTTATAACATAAAATATTATTTATTATTAATATATATAATTTATTTATTAAATTTAAATTAATAATTATATGATAATTTTTTTAGCTATAAAGTTAATTACGTAAGGAAATTTAAGGATTTTGCCACCCTAAAAGGAAAGGTGGCTTTAAGTGAAAAAGTGCTCAGGCCTTAAAGCAATTGGAAATAGGTGCATCCTATTGGCCGAGGTTAGCTTCGCTGTGCTTGTCCCACTTTACACGTGACCAATCCTGCCAAGAGCTGTTCTAAATCGTACGGTATGATTTCACCGATTGACAACCGATCTAAAACCGACAAAACTGTTTATGTAAGCCAGCCATGGGCAGGAGGAGCTCCCGTCCAGAATTAGAGATGCATGTGGTTTTCAACATTACAAAGTACCTAACATACTTCCATTTTGTGGTGGTTTTTACAACGCCGACTCAATCCCTTTTCCTTCACACCTTCACGTCGCATAAATTATATAACACTCCAACAGAACACAGAAACGCTTCCTTTTTTTTCTTCTTGCTCAAGTAACACGGCTGGATATCTAGAAAATTTCAAGCTCCCTTTTGTTACAAATCGTGAAAAATCCTTCTTTCATGAGACGATGAACCCCTAACACACACACCTTTCCTTCTATTCTACTCTTTACCATTTATAGTCAACGTAACCTTATTTCTCCTTTCCTTGACGGCGTTGGCGAGGTTGTCGAGAACTGACACTGTATCTTCCCAACCAATACAAGCATCTGTTATGCTAACGCCATACTGCAGACCAGCCTTCCCTTCTTTCGGTACTTTCTGGTTGCCTAGATGGACAAATAATCAGCGATCTGGACCCGGTATTCAAAATTCTAGGGAGCGCGCTTACCTTCATTGATGTGACTTTCGATCATGACACCCATAATGCCAGTCTCTCCCTTGGAGATCTGTTCCGCTAACTCGGCGGCAACCTTGGGTTGGTTCTTGTGGTTTTTTAACGAGTTTCCATGACTGCAGTCGACCATAAGCCTCTGCCGTAAGCCTGACTTCGCTAGGGCCGCCTTAGCTTCCGCGATACTCTTCGCATCGTAATTGGTACCACGGCTTCCACCCCGAAGGATCACATAGCAATCTTCATTTCCAACAGTGCCTACAATCGCCACGACTCCAGGCTTGGTGACAGAGAGAAAGTGGTGAGGGTGCCTGACAGCGCCAATTGCGTCAATGGCAACACTTAGCGTCCCGTCGGTACCGTTCTTGAATCCCACTGGGAAGGAAAGACCGCTCGCCAACTCCCGGTGCAGTTGACTCTCAGTCGTTCTAGCGCCGACCGCCCCAGCTGAGAGCACGTCTGCCAAGTACTGTGGTGAGATAGTATCTAGCATCTCGCTAGCAATAGGCATTCCCTTGTCAGTGAGGTCAACAAAGAGTTGCCTCGATATGCGCAGGCCCTTGTTGATGTTGAAGCTGTTATCAATGTCCGGGTCATTGATCAGGCCCTTCCAGCCGACTGTTGTTCTCGGCTTCTCAAGGTAAGCCCGCATAACAATGAGTAACTCATCTTTGTGCTTCTCCTTCTCCTTCAACAGCATATCGCAGTATTCGAGGGCCAACTCCGGGTCGTGGATGGAACACGGGCCGATGATGACTAGTAGCCTCTGCTTCTCATCGGTACCATTGACTACAGCCACCACCTCTTCTCGACTTCCGAGTACCGTTCGCTTCGATCTGACTGTCTGGGGAATCTCATGCTGGAGTAGGCCGGGAGGCGTCAGAGGGTTGTAACCGCGAACTAGGAAACCAATTAACCCCATGGTCGTTTACTTTCTAGGAACTGACACTTACTTCTCCAATCCTCGCTTTCGAGCTTGTTGCCCACGTTCCTATTCTCGATGTAGAAGCTCTGAAGGTCGTGAGTCAGCTGTTGGAATCATTAAGAATACTGAAATTAGGGCGCACTTACAGACATGATGGGCTCTGTTCAAGCGATTCTAGTCACTTGTCTTGTGGGAGAGAATCAAATCAAAAGAAGCCCGATGGTTGACAGGTAATTGCACTCGCTACAGACAGCACAATTATTTGTCTTCTGTCGCAAAGCGGCCGATCTACCTTGGATCTTAAAAAATATTAGCCCACTCAAGCTGGAAGAGTCATGGTGGGGGCGGGACTGTTCTAGTGGGAAATCTCAAGTATTTTTAATGAAACTCCGAGGGGTGGCGCCTCCGATGGCGGGGTGCTTTAAAATTTGACATTACTCCGGCAGGGGTGTAGGGGGGCCCGCATATAGATACATACATACCCTGGCAGCTACATGTATGCAAGGTACTCCTTGAGCATCTTACGCCTTTCCTCAACGCAGAAAGCATAGGTGCCTATAGTAAGTTCGAGAGTTCGAATTTCACGGGTAGGCTAGATATGTCCAAAGCGTCCCTTGTTCCTAAATGATTAATCATATGCAGTCAAAGACACTTTGTCGACAGTTGAAAACGCTACTCTAGTGTTCTCTAATTCATTATCTGCAATCCCTTTCAAATCCGGCCATGCCGTTATCATCATCCGATCTTGTAAGCTTGATGTCTAAGAAGGTAAACAGCTAGTCATAATGGGGTCTAACACGATTGGACGCTCAGATACTTAACAGATTATTCCCTTTTTGCTCGGACACCGGCAGGATCAGCTACCACGTCTTTCTTAAACTCCTCGATCCCATTTATCTTGCCATACGTCCACTTCAGCATCATTGTGCTACCCGTCATTAATGACGCTGAGAACGTAAACAGTAGTGCACGCTGCCACGTGCTCAAGAGCTCGAAGATAGGATAAGGATACCTTTGTATAAGTTAGAAACTGACAAAGCTCTTTAGAACAAGGCAAGACAAAGCAACTCACCAGCCGTTGCGAGAGTAACAGTATTCTACCCAGAACCAGTACAGGAACGCCAAGAATTCGCTAAGAGCTAATGCCGAGTAACCATGGATAGTCCAGGGCGGACTGAGAAAAAGCAAATCTATTGCTAGAAACAGAGCCGGTGCAGCATGGAAACCGAAATCTGGGAGGAAATCGAGCTGAAACTCGGGCGGAAAGACGAGACTCTTATCGATGGCACAGAGTCCCCAGTAGAGAATGCTAATCAGTACCTCCAAGGGGGCAGAACACACGGAGAGTATGTTCTTGAGCTTAAACAGCCGCGAGGAGAGGGTAACATCAGCTAGAATACCGACAATGAAGGTGCATAGCGCGAGAGCTAGCCCGATGATAGTAAGAAACTGGAAGTGTCCGCCAAAGCCAACCGACATGGGTGTCTCCCAGCCAAAGAGGAACTTGAATGACGACACAAAAGACAGAATACCCGCTAGGTGAACAAGTAAGGAAACATGCCTCGACGGAGACGTGAGTCTCTGAAGCGGATGACGACCAGCCATTCCGACAGCAAAATGAACGACGGTGTGGTGCGGATGAATTTGGCAACTATGTCTTTTGTAGAACTTCTGTTTGAAGCGAACGGAATCGGAGCGTCTGACTGAAACAATATGCAGCGTAGTAGTT
The DNA here is from genome assembly GCA_000931505.1 of Hypoxylon sp. E7406B. Lineage (NCBI taxonomy): Eukaryota > Fungi > Ascomycota > Sordariomycetes > Xylariales > Hypoxylaceae > Hypoxylon > Hypoxylon sp. E7406B. Next base: position 84,749 of record JYCQ01000106.1, on the reverse strand, counting down.
TCGATATGACAATATATTGTCAGTGGAAAAGGAGGTAGTATGTAAATTAGGAGTTGATGTTACCCAGGCTCTCGGATTTGTCGTCACTGCACGCCACAGTCGCACAGAAGGTACCCACATATGCATTGCACAAGTTGGATGTGCCTTCCGGCGTCCCGGCATCACGCTATGCACTTTACGCACGAGGAGGGATTGCGACCCGCAAACACTTCAAATGGCTGCAAAAAGTTTGACAGCCAATAAGCAAAAGGGCATATTAAGGTCAGTAAGGCGCGAGCCCGTTAAGTTGTTTCACTTTAGCATAAGTTGTGGACCAACAACACCTAAGTCAAATTCCGTTTTAGGTATATGTACATGTATGTAAATTTACATGCTGCTTCAATACACAAGGAGGTACGTACTACGAAGCTAAAAATCAGGGAGCTCACAGGCATAACCTCCTGAAAGCTATACGATAGTCAACTTAACTCGTCATGTTTCGGTGCCCGAGCGGTGGTCGGGGAAATCAAGACTGCGAAACAATAGACACAGAAAACATGGGTGTGGAATATGAATAAATGTTGGTTGCTTCGATCAGACCATCATCGGATGCGCTATATAATGCAGAAGCTTCATCCTGTGGAACGGCACCGAATTCCGAACTGTTAAATATGGAGTCGTTACATGTGCTGGATGTTCGGCACTTGTGCCAAGCTCAAGTATTGTAAGCTACGGGAGCGAATACCTAGACTATATCAATATTGAGGATCTTGATATCCTCCTCCGGTTTCTCTTTATATGTCCTCACATTCTCTATCTTATGAATCACGTCCAACCCCTGCACTGCTCGCCCAAATATGGTATGCTTATTATCGAGCCATGGTGTTTTTTCCGTGGTGATGAAAAATTGGCTTCCGTTAGTGTTCGGGCCCGCATTTGCCATACTAACAGTGTAGGGCTTGTCGTGCTTAAGGGTACTAAACTCGTCCTCAAACTCCTTCCCCCATATACTTTCACCGCCTGTGCCGTCGCCCAGAGGATCACCTCCTTGAATCATGAACTTGCGTATTACTCTGTGGAAGATCGTATTGTTATAGTAACCACGTTTCGAGTGAGTCACAAAGTTCTCCACGGCCTTCGGTGCAGCATCCGGGAAGAGTCGAATATGGATATCTCCATATGTTGTGTGGATGACGGCGGCCGTGCCTGTCTCACCCGTCTTCTTCTCTGCAGCTTTCTTGGGGTTCAATATGGTCGGCTTCTCGTTTTGGACGTCTCTTTCGGATCTTGATATCTCCTCGTCATTCGTGAACATATAAAACCTTACCTTCCCAACAGCCGTTGCAAAGAGTATCGGATCTCTCGCCTCCGACTCCTGCAGGAGGGGATTGTTTGAGGCTGCCATTGCCACCGTTGTGACACCTTTTTTCTGCGGTTGCCCTTGGTATAAAGCTAAGTTGACTGGACGAAGATGCTCATCTTTCCCATACACCTTCACGACTCGATTCGTAAGGGTGTTCAACACCTTGACGCCAAAGATGGAGCCGTATAAGACGAAGTGGCCTGATTCGTCAAATATCACATTGACCTTATTTCGAAAAGTGGGGGATTCGATTTCACGTTCCGCAGCGAGCCTTCTTCCAAATTCCACCTCGTCCAGTTTTTGCATGGCTGTCCCCGCTCGTTGCATCTCTTCGATGACCTGTAGTGACTCATCATATGTTCGGTACAGTTTAGCCGATGAGAACTCGAAAATCCGAACCTTACGATCAGGTACGGAGAACGTGACAAGCTGGTGACCTGACGGCGATATGGTCAAGGAGACCGGTGTCGACTTTGCCTTCTTGAAATCAAAAAGATTGGTAGAGCTTTTGTATTGGAACACGTTATCCGGTTTCTCGTAATTGGCGCTCGGGGACCAATACTCGACCATCCCATTGTCGTCCGCGGATACCACACAGTCATAGGCGTCATTAAAAGCCATTATCGACACCGGACTCCTGTGCAGGCCCTTAATGGTGTGTATCGGTGTTTGGTTTTCCCCTCGCCCATCGTAGATATAGATTAGGGGGCTCGATTCGTCCGAAACAGCTAGAAGTGGTAGCGAAGCGCCAAATTTGTGAACCCAGCAGACACTTTTTGGTATATAGTCGAGCGGAAGCATAGCAAGGAGGTCGAAAGTGACAACATCGAAGATTTTGATGGTCTTGTCGACTCCAGCTGTCGCGAAGCTCCGACCATCGTGACTAGTTGAGACAGACCGCACTTCACCTTGGTGAGCCTTGAACTCCTTCACGAACTCGATACCTTCGGCAACCTTCTTCCAGAACTTCACCACCCCATCAATAGAAGTTGTGATAAGAAACTCGGATCGCGTGACATTGACGAAGGACAATTGCTCTTTGTGCATCAGAGATTTCGAGTAGCGCACTGACTTTGGGAGTGCTTCGATATAGAGCTTTTCGTGCGGCAGTATACGTCGTTTCTTCTTGGGTGGAGCTGTTGTAGAAGGCAATTGGGGCCCCATATCATCGTCCGAAGAGCTGTCGTCGCCATTGTTTTCCGCCAAGTCTGAATGACTTCTCTTATTATTTGCTTCGGCCATCTCGCAAATGCAATTGTAAGGGCGGTCGCGACAACACGTCTGGGAGAGAGGTAACCAGATTGTATCTGCCTAGTATTCAGAATATAAGGGTTAGGTTGCGAGTTTCGGTAATATGACGCGTCAAATCATGCCGGGGTTCAAGGTTATAAACGAGGTATGCGGTCCGTGAAGGAAGTGCTGTATTGTATTGTATTGTATGCAAGGCTGCAGTTGAAGGCTGAACGCGATAACGGCTCCGAAATTTCGAACTTCTGATGTTGGATAAGCTCCAAACCAAACATTGGGTTGGCAGGGTTGGGTGGGTAAACTTCTAACCTGTCAGCCAGCGCATCGGTCTTTACGATTTCCGACGCTCCACTAAAAACCCGTTGGTTCGTATATAGCGTAAGCCGACCCCACCAATTGGACCCAGCATCTTGTGAACCGTCCGCACCCGCTTCCGAAACCTTAACGGTCTGGCGGTATCTTAGCCCCACGATTTATAAAGGGAAAAGGTGATATGTGAGCGTACCGTCCTCTATCATATATATCATACTGTACTACACGCACGAAGAAGCTGTTGGTTCTGTTGGTTATCAGGACTGCGTACGCAATGATGAAGTCTCTCTCGTCGATGAGTGAATTACTATTAGCGTAGTAATACCATTGTACAAGCGCAGAAAGCAGCCTACGGGTGTTGATCGGATATAACACCACAACGCTCGAGAAATCGTAGCCACACAACGCCGCCCACCTGCGTGAGAGCGGAAAGCGGGGTAGCACGTGTGTCCTCCTATGTGTCCCCCCTATGTGTACGCTATGTATGCGCTATGTGTGCGCTATGTGTGCGCTACTCGTACAGTGTGTAATGGGAATAACATATACTATACTCCAGCTAGCTAACGTAGCGTTCTCGCTGTCCCAGTCGTAGGACCCCAGTCCTGCCAACGTCGAAGCCCACGTAACCATCCCCGGTTCCAGTGCAGAGCGAGCTTGACCAATTCTAGGCATCGCTTGAGGTTCCGGGTCTCGCATTCCCGGGGTCTTGCAGAATGTGCGTTTGAATGTGCGCTTACCACGTCCCTCTGATCAATCATCCCCCGCGATTCCGCCGGCCTTGACTACTGTACCTGGTCTTGGCCTTATCTGCTCGCATTGCTAGGCCAAAGATAGGTAGTCCAACAAGTCTTGTGTGTAAACTCCTCACGCGCGTGCGAGGGAAGGGTTAAGGCGCAGAGCTATATATCAATCACAATCCCATCCCGTTAACTCGCTTCGCCCTGCCCACCACAAAGTATTCTCGCAACCGACTCCTCGGAACTGCAACTGTGCCATCTCATCCCCATCCTTCTTGTCCCGCACTGCATTGGTCCGCGAGCTGTGTAACAATCCTTCCCAAGAAAAAAATAAGCTGCCTCTCAGCCCGAGAGTCCTGCATGTCGAATATGCGCCACAGTCGCCGCTGGAACGAGGGATATTGTGCTCGTGCAATTTCCCATACTTAGACGACGAATAGTCTGTAGGAGTCGCCGCCGTATAATGCCACGCCCGAAAAGACCCGGCGCACCTGAACCGAAGCGGCGAAGTCGAAATGGATGCTGGTGTGTTTCCTTGTTCGCTCTCCTCTTCTTGCGCTACTCAGCTGACTCAATCCCAAACCAGGCCGTGCAAAAACCGCAAAATCAAATGCGGAGAGGAGCGACCTAATTGTTTAAAGTATGACAATCCCTTCTTTTGCCGTAAATGATTACTCGCTGTAACTAACGCTCGTCGGGTGAAGCTGTCAGAGAACAGGTGAAACATGTGACTATAGCATCCGTTTGAACTGGGAAGGTCGGAGAGGGAAGCGACCAGAACCCGGTGTCCTAGACTTTGGCCGAGAGGTCCTATCACCACCCTTACCTGCCAGAGGGTTCAAGTTGGTCCACCAGTATCCGTCCTCTGACGCTCCGGGGACCCGAAGGCTTGAACCCCTGACCAGCCCAGTGACTCAGCCGAAAGCTGAACGCAATAGAGTACTTCCCCAGGCTGTGGTTCCTTTAGTGAATTCGCCGTCCACGAGTGTCGACGATACAGACTCTTCCTCCTTGCCTAGCAGTAAGCGCGCGAAGCTGACGTCGGATCTCCAGTCGCCTGATCCCCAACCGGCGCGACTAATTGAACATAGGCACAATTCTGCAGCGAGTTCTACCTTGGAGTCGAGCGTGGCCTCCTTCAGGTTCGCACTCGGCTCTGGTCTGTCAGCAGGTTCTCCGCTGACCCCTACTACGTCGTCCACCTACAGTGATGACGACCAGCGACACGTGAGCCGGAGGCTTTCTGTAAACTCGCTCTTATCAGCGCCTCCAGGCCCTCAATCGCTGCAAGATGAAAATGCTAGTCGCGCCAGGGCTGGCCTGCCGCCGATAGACACTCGGACTCGTATACCAACAGAAGCAACCTATTACGGAATCGACAGGGGATTTCCGGATCACGACCTGGGAAGGAATGATGATATTACTGCCATCAGCGGGGCCTCGCCTCTACTACAACGGGAGTTTATGGACACTCCTTTCGGCGAACCAGGCGACGACATGGTTTGGACCGAATTTGGATTCGGAGTCGAGACGAATGAATTCAACGAGGAAGATGGTGGATATTACTCGAAGGCAGTTCAGATATACATTCCTCGCAACCTAGAGCCGCTTCCATCAAAGTAAGTAGGAGTGATCAAGGGGGGCGCACAGCCCTTAGCAAACTACTAACACTCTCCTAGGCTAACGGATAACCCTATGAACCTTTTGGTAAGTGACCCTATCACAAGATGTCTAAATCGTATCTAACCATTGACAGTACTTTGTAAGTTATGTTGATAACCTAAAAAAGGTGGTTTTCGCTCACACCTTGATAACCAGCATCATTTCTTGAACCATACTGCTCGAGGTGAGTAAGATTTCTAGCATATACTCAACCCTATACTAAACCCCTACAAAGTTCTCGTCCCCTATGATGATCCACATGCCAACCCATTTCGGACAATTCTCCCTCAAATGGCTGTCAAGGACGACAACCTCTTGGCGCTTCTACTTGCCTATTCAGGTAAGGAGATCATCTGCCCTTAGTAGTAGCACTGTCACTTAAATTAGCCGCACAGCTTCGCATAGGGCGCGAGTCCTGAATCACCCGGAGCCTACCTTTAGGATTGCTTATTGGGTCGACGACGTATTCCCGGCTCTCCGGCAGGCCCTAAATGACCCGGACAAGAACTTCTCCAACGCAAACCTTGCAACAGCCATTATGTTGGCTTCGCTTGAGATAATTTCACCAAAGGTATTCGGATATGATATCCCATGGCAAAGGCATCTAGGCCTTGCGCGGGAACTTATAACTGCTCGCCCAGGTGGTCTTCGTGGGCTACAGTCCAACTTCCGCCACGACCCAGTCTGCTCTTTTCTGTGGAGTTGGGCTGCCTATCTTGATGTCATCGGAAGTCTTAGTGGAGGACCTAAAGATTCCTCATCGGCCTGGATATTTGATTATGAAGTAGATGACATTGATGACGGCTACGATGAGATAGACTGCATCATGGGCTTCACTACGCGATGTATCTACCTTCTCGCCAAAATTGCTGACCTCGCCAGGAAATGTGATTCTGAGCGCATCGGAGAAGATCTCAATGTGCGGCACGACTGGGAGCCAAGCGAAGAGGTCTTCGAGCAAGCTTCAAAGATAGAGGCAGCCGTTACCGAGAGCATGGTTCAGTCGCCAAGACCTTGCAAGCACATACATAAGAAGGGCGACGTGGAGAAGTGGGATAGGCGCGAAATGGAAGCGACTAATGAGGCTTTCCATTGGGCTGGACTCGTCCATCTCTACCGGAGGATCATGGGGAAGCCGTCCGAGGATCGAACAGTCCAGACTGCTGTACAGAAGATCATCGAATGTTTTAGCCGCATTCGACCGGGTGGAACAGCAGAATCATGCCTTCTATTCCCAATGTTTACCGCTGGCTGCGATGCTAGGGACGAGGGACAGAGGGCTCTTATTCACAAAAGGTTTAAGTCAGCTGAAGCACACGGGATGACCCAGGTAAGTCTGATGAGACCGTCCTCTATACGAGCACTTCTAACGGAACACACTAGATACATAATGCACGCCGATTAATGCAAAAGGTATGGGAGACACAAAAGCCTTGGGAGACGCTGGTTAGCACGGAATTCATTGGATAAATGGCTTCGGTGACAGGGACAAAAGGAGTGTAATGTCTACCTGTAATATTTGCAAGATGGCCTCTTGCGGCTTCATACCAGCAAGACGGAGAACACGTTAGACAGGCCAGCCAAACTATTGGTTATACGTTTAAGGGGACACTTACGAGATGGAATGCTGTAACGTTTTCAAATCATTGTCGAATTGTACAGGAATACAGAAGGGCATGAAGGCCTGTCTACGGTTGGGTCGAACTCGATATACTACGTTTGGACATGTACGGGTTATTCGACATCGAAGCTATGAGTGATCTTTCTATACCCGCCATAGAGTGTTTTTTTTCTCCACCAGTGTTCATTCCATGGATTACGAGTTGTTACGATGTTTTAAATACAATGCAGGCTTGACCCAGTGAACACCAGAGACCTCGCTCTGGTATCGTTGTGTGCTAGAAAGGCAACTAGCTCTTAGACGGAATATACCTAAATCATTATATACATGTATCTAGGTATACATACATGTATGTCAAGTAATACTATAAGTGTATAAGGCCAGCTAAGGTTCTGCTTTCCCAAGACGTCTCGTAGTATCCACTCGGAAGGTAGGAGGAGGCTCAGAAGGGACCCAGCTTTCGTTGTCTTGGCATCCAGCTCTGGCTATGAAGTAGCGTCCCGCTATCCAACCTACCGTGCCTTTCTTGGCTTACCGATCTCTGGCACAGCACCAGAATAGCGGGGTTGTCAACTACCCCACCACCACTATCGCAACTACCGTACAACTTCTGACAGAGCGCGTCTAAAGTTCATATAATTCATTGTAGCGCGTCTAGCCTGCCTAAGTCACGAAATGCTTCATAAAGACATGATAATTTGCAAAGCGTTGAATTTATTCCAATAGTATCGCCCCTCGAGATATATAATATATACTTGCAAATCACACCAACGATGGATATCGACGACATCTTGCGAGAGGTCGATCCTACGTTCGACTCGATACCTCAAGATACACGCGACCTCCAGGCGTTGACGCGCGCTTGGATGGCGGAAAGATCGTCGCCTGAACTCCTCGAGTATGCGCCCATCGCTTCATATTCATAATGTTCACCACTTGAGACTGACAATTTGGATCGGTTTCCAGCTGGCCAGCGGACGGCTTTTTTGAGCGCATCAACGAGCGCATCAAGCAGCAGATCGAGAAAGTCGAAGAAATGACCGGCGACATGGACCCCAAGACCAATTTCGCCTTGATCGTCATACAGACCGAGCTCGAGCGGTATAAATACCTGGTCCGAAGCTACCTTAGAGCTCGCATTGCCAAGGTAGGGTCATGCGCCACTACCTAACGATCTGCTCGTGGTTTACTATAGTTCTGATTATGTCTATCAGATTGACAAGCACACCCTGCATTATCTATCTCGTCCCGAACTTCGGGCACGTCTCTCACCACCAGAGCTGGCGTATGCGACACGACATCAAGCACTGCTCCATAATCACTATCTCTCCTCTTTCTTATCGTCCTTCCCTCCTCCTTTACAGAACCTAAATGACACGGCTGGAAACATCAGCATGATTGACGCCCCGGACCTCGATACCGCTGTGTTTATCCGCCTACTCAGAGATACGCTAGTTGAAGGCCGCGGAACTGATGCTGATGGTGAAATGGACGGCAAGAATGGTGATATCGTCATTCTAAGATGGTCCGATGCCAAGAAGTTGGTCGATTCGGGATTTGCCGAGATAGTTTGAAGCGGATCCGCCCGGGCGAGGTCGTGCCTATACAATTATGTGGAAGCTTTACAGGTATCTTCATAGCATTATCCCCGACGCTCCTGCCAGGTCGACTACAACAGTGCTAAAGACTCTTCCGAGATCGGTTCGACCAGATCAATGTATAACGTCTCATGGGGTAAATGACGCGCAGCTTCTAGCAGTACTGCTCTTACTACAGTTTAAAGAGTATCAGCTGAAGTGAGATACGACGGCAACCGTGGACGAGCTACACCTTTCTATCTGCTAAGGGAGCCTTATTATTCTCGCCTTGAAAAGCGATGATCAAGAAGTCAAGCTGATAATAGATCGGTTCCTCTATGGGTGTTTTGAGCTTGAGTCTACACCTAGGTAGCTAGGAACCAGTCCTCGTAGGGCTGGAATACACATGGCTGCCGCAAAGATAAGAACGGGCCGGTCTATTTCCAAGCATAAATTCGAATCAAGTTTTGGGATAGATTGCTCACAGTCCTAGCCCCCTCGAACTATTTTGGAAGCAACATTGCTGTCCACCGGAAATAGCACTACTGCATCTAAAAGAAGCCGAGACATCTGCGCATGATATCCTGCAATATGAAAATAATACAAGGCTACCTCGCATTGAATCGATGGACTAAGTGATAACAAGTACATGTATGTGTACGAAGTTAGCCACCCGGCGCAGATTTATTTAACTGTGCAAAAAGATGTCTTCACGCAAGCGTAATGATAGGTCCAATGTATGAATAATATAGGAAGCTTTATCACTTATTTGTCGGGCCTAAGAAGACGCTCACTAAGTTAGAAGATACCTAGGTACCTATAGGAAGCTACCTATGTGTATAGAAGGCACGAATCTTTGATTTCTGATATGCATCAGGTACCGAAGCCGTATAGTGGGGCTACGCGGGAAGGAGTGGTGTGAGTGATGTCAAATGGTGCTATTGGATTGACATTCCCCACCAACAGGAAGCTACTGCGCCTTTGATCTCTATCAACTAACGATCTCATGTTTGTTTCATGTAGATCCGTCTTTTGTCTTTATCGGGGCGGCTCCAACAACGTCGAAAGCTCAGGTCAGTTCCTGGAAGTACATGTTACAACAGCTCTGTGTAGTCAAGTTATGACTTTTATATCTTTTTTATGGTTTTCTGTCGATCGTGCCGTCGCGGATAAGGAACCTTGAGGTCTTATCTTCGTATTCGTTTTTGTTCATGGGATGGTTGGGCAGCTAGATATCCCCCCCTACGATAACTCGATCAAGCAATCAAAATGAGTGACCTGCAAAAGGCATGGGCTAAGAACCGCCTCAGCGCGCTACCTCCCGAGAGCTTCGATGAGATGGAAGAGGATGAGATTGATCGTGTTCCCGAGCTCCCGGAGCATTTCGACGACGATTCGTCCTCGGCATCGTCGGCTTCTTCTACGGGAACTGTCATCCCGTCTCCGAGTCAGAACCTATTTGCCAGACCTCAGGGGTAGTCCCTTACAACCTATATGCGCTCATTTTCCACGGCGGCTGATTATGGTACACAGCGCGCCGAGAGGCCGGTCTCTCCAGCAGATCCCCTGGACCACCTACTTCGAGAGGGAGCTATTCCTGCACGATCCAAGCAATCCTGCAAATCCAACTATTCATGCGTATCTAAATTCGCCTGTGGGGAAAGGCCCTCTATTTGTCATGCACCATGGTGCCGGCTCGTCGGGKCTTTCCTTCGCCGTGGTTGGAGATGAAATTCGGAAACGCCTCCCGTCTGCCGGCATCCTGTCGCTTGATGCGCGGGGCCATGGCTCGACAACGACAGCTCCTGCCAGCGAGCCAGTCGGACTGAGTCTCGAGACACTTGCTGCGGATTTGCTCTCTGTCATCTTAATGACCCAGAAGGAGATGAAGTGGGCAGAGTTGCCGCCTATTATCTTGGTTGGGCACTCACTGGGAGGCGCAGTTGTTACTGAACTCGCAAAGACGGGCAAGCTCGGTAATGCGCTCCTCGGATACGCTGTTCTCGACGTGGTCGAAGGCTCAGCCATTGATGCCCTGCAGAGCATGCACACATATCTTTCAACACGACCGGCCGGTTTCCCTACACTAGAGGCAGGTATCGACTGGCATATTCGGACGAGAACGATTCGCAATTCGCTCTCCGCGCGCACCAGTGTCCCTGCGTTACTCACTCTCAGCGATACCGTAGGCGATCCAAGACCCTGGAAGTGGAGGACAGATCTCGGCGCAACCCAGCCGTTCTGGGAAAACTGGTTCGTAGGACTCAGTAAAAAATTCCTGGGCGCGAGAGGTGGAAAGCTACTGCTCCTTGCGGGCACCGACAGGTTAGACACGGAATTGACGATCGGCCAGATGCAAGGTTCGTATCATCTCCTCGATCCTGGGCTACGTCGAGTTCTAGAATGCTAATATCCTGCTATCCTAGGCAAATACTCCCTCCAAATATTTCCAGAGGCGGGACATTTCATACACGAAGATTTACCCGAGAAAACAGCAATATCCCTCGTAGATTTCCACAAGCGGAATGATAGAAGCGCATTAGTGCTACCCCCTAAAGTGTCTGATCTCCTCAAGCAGGGCAAGAAGGTGTAGTAGTGGGTCGGCTTATGAATAGGTAGTAAAGCAAAGGTTTAGAGGAGGTCTCGCAAGTGTTGAATTGGCTGGAGGKTTTATTCTTAGGCAAGTGGTTGTGATTACGGGTTTACTTGCATATATAGCCTACTTCTGGCTACCTCTAATTTCACGAAGTCGATGTTTTCTGTATCTGCCTGGTCTGAACCGTGTGACCCCTTTTAGTCCGTGTAAATGCCGTCCTCTGTCCACTCTGAAGCTCCAAATGGGATATATACCCGCTCAACGCCTGTAAATGCTGTTTCCGCCAACTCCCGTGATGTAAGCTTACCCTAACCCCCTTAGACAGGTATTGCCACGGCCTCAGCAGGCTGCGATTCCGTACGCACTTCTGTCTGAGTCTCAACCCCACGGTCCGATAGACTTTTCTTAGCCTGTGGTTTCGGCCGGGCCTCTGCTATGTTGCCTCCTGCTGCGAGCGCGCTGTTGTTGGTCTTTTTATTCTTCTTTCCCGCATTATCGGGGTCGATATCAAGGGCTAAATCAACTTCGCGAGCTCGCTCTGTCAGATGCTCGAAGCCAAGCATCTCGCACAGCTTTGTGTAGCTCTTGCAGCCGTTGATGCGCTGATAAGCCGGCTGCTTACCCGGGATGAGCTGGCAGAGCAAGAACTTGGAATTTCCGAATTTGTTCTCGACCTCCATGGCGTAGCGGATGTACTGCTCTACGACTTCGTTCCACGGGAGTAACCCCCCGTCGGCCTTGCTCCGGAAGCAGCTGGGATTCTTTTCTGCCGCAGTCGCTATCATGGCCCCGTCGACGCCGTACTCCTGGATCAGAGAAAGCGCCTGGTCCCGCGTCTCTACGTCGCCGTTCATGAGACACGCGACGCCTGCTTCTCGGCACACGTTTGCGATCATGCGTAGTTGGCCTCGAATCGCTCGCTCCCTCGGTCGCATGGGTGTCGTTCGGCAGTGAACCGTCAGGCCGGTTATTCCCGTTGCAACGAGCCTTCTGACCAGTGCTTCCGTCTCCTCCGCCGTCTCGAGGATCCGGATCTTGACGCTGATTCCGATCTCGAATTCGGGCACAATGTTCTGGACTAGCGCTTCTAGGATGGAGCAAAGCTTGTCTGGGGTCCGGAGGAGGGCGGCGCCCATGCCATCGTGGGTGCTGAAGGGTTTGGGGCATCCCGCGTTCACGTCGATTCCTGCGACATCGGCGGCCACGAGCCTAGCTGCTTGGACAGCGAAATCAGGGTTCGAGGTGCCGATCTGGAAGATATGTTTTCTTCCTTCTTTCTCAGGATGTAGCCGGTAGATTATGCTGTCTTTTACGTCTGCCGGGGGTGACTTGGTACCTTGCGACGGCTTCCGACTCCAGTCGATGGTTTTGGTCTCGGGGTTGAATCGTCTCGTCGTTCCGATCAGGGATCTGTCCACGGTTTCCGGACCTATTTGACAATGAGCTTCCTGCTGTGATTCCATCGATGGCGAAAGGCAAGAAGACATACCCCATACTAGGTCAGCGCCGTAGTGAAGCGCTGTCAGTCGCGATGGCAGCTCTCCCGAACGAACCATCGGCGCAAGGACGATTTTGCCTCGGTAATCAACGCCATTGCGGGGGATGGGTACCTTTTTCAGTTCGGACGCCATGATGCTCCTGATTGCACGCCGAAACCATGACATACCCAATCACTGTTGTTTGATATGTCATGGATCGCATCGGTCGAACAAGAGGAATGGAAAAGAAAGTTTTGGGTATCTAATCTTATCTAATCGCGACTCAATTACAGTAACCTCCATACATACATACATGTACTGTACATCCTGACATGGACCCCCTACCTTCCAAGGTTCTTATGTACATGTGAGTATGTGGCTAAAACTGTTAGGTAAGAGGTACAGTGAGTATTTGCAGATTTGCATCGGATCTACTAAACTCTATATTAAGGCCCATTGTTTCCTTCAGTGGTATTAAGAGTTGCACGATCTAATAAACCCAGGGATAGACACCTTATTGGGGTTTTATACGGATGCGCATTTACATACGTTTCTCTAATTTGATGTAAGCGGAAATCGCTATTCCGGTGCAACTTGCCACCGGCGGCTTTTTCTGGAATCATTAATCGAGGTACGACATGACGGGTTTTCTAGAATTATTATACGAAGAATAGATCTGCGTGTCGCGATGTGTCACCCCCGTAAAGTCAGGCGAATAAAGGACCATATTGCTTACTTCCTGACTACATGTATGTAGGTAGGACGCAACTCTACCGAGTACTACAAAGTCTATATACATACATAGGTGGAATGCATAGAAAAGCATATGACAATCTGGTTGCTGGCGTCGCCATGTGTTTTGTGGTGCACGCATACACAGCGCTGTACCTCGAGTCCTACGCACAGGTGGTACCTATTATGCGATGCTAATAATAGATCCCTTGATCCCCTACAATATGAGAGTTTTCGCCCCGGCCCGCAAAACGTCAGGAGCCTTAGAGTTCGACTCGGTCGACTGATGCGGCCTTACCAAGAACCTAATAATCTTAATTTACATGTACTTTCTGGTGCAAATACTGCCTGAGGTACTATCTCTTCATATTTTCTCCCCCCGAAACAGAAAACACTTTAAGCCGAAATAGCCATATGCGATAGTTGTAATAACTCGATAGACAGGTAAGATGAATACGATGGATGCGTTGGAGAGATTACTCATTAGTCAAGTCGCCGACAATCATATCATTGTAACAGACCAAGCTCGCCAAGCAAGCCTGATTAATGTGCTTCCTCCTCTTATTTCGTTTTCTGCTGCTTGCTCGTTCTCTGTTTAAGGTCTCACGTCAGCTTGCGGGTTTTGAGTGCCAGGAATCAGTCCGCCCCTGCAGCTCGTCTGCCGGGCGTACGTCATCAAGCATTCACACCAGGAATTACAAAAGTGCTTTGGTAGGCCATCTTCAAATGAGCTATTTGTGCTCGTGAGTTCGCGACTTGAGCTGAGAGTCTGTCCAACCGGACTCCGTTTGCGCTGAATGCATACGCATTCTGATTACTTGATGACAAGACTTTCGGACTGGACGGAATCGGCGAAACGAAATTAGAGGCTGCGGCTGAAGGAGTTCGACGACACACGTATGTATGGGCTGAGCCTCGCTAGGACCGGTTCCCTTCCCCCTTCCCACTTCCCACTTCCCACATAGGACCTTGGGTTGCTTGCGATGGAAGCTAGTCAGCTTAAGAATGTGCATCCATAGTCCGGCTACACCACAGGTTTACAAATAAAAAAGATTAGAGGCTTKTTAGTTCAATGTCGTACGTAAGTACACCCAGTCAAATGTGGATATGGCGTCCCAAGTTAGCGTCTTTTTGTTCAAAGATCCCGTATAAGTCACGGTACGTACTCTCTTTAAAGGGTACGACCAAAATCAAATATTCTTAGGTACATGTACATATATACACGTGTGTATGTATGTATGTATACATAAGGCATTTGAGGAACTTTCAGGTCGAGGGTCCCTTCCTGCAACAGCTCCACAAACAGCCGACGTCACCCCTCCCAAATGTACCGTATTTTCGACCCTCAGACTTAAAATACGTACTTTAGAGGCATATAACAATCCCTCGTCTCATGTTGCTGGAGCGTCTAGTACCTAGTACGTTATTCCGCTATAACGTTATATTGCACCATTTTCGTCTGGGCGTTTGCCCTATTTTGTCTATTTTGTATTGTCTTGGAATTATCACCTTTTGAGTGAAACAGCCAGCCATCTCCCCTAACGCACTCGCCTCAGATCGCTTACCCACCGAAGGCGTCCGCACTATCGAGTCCACGCATCCGGGACTCGTAACTCATCGCTGCTCGCGACAGACGCTCCTCATTAATATTACACGGTGGAGCCGGTACCTGCTGCACTGGGTCGACTAAGACACCAACTACACGTGCGCCCGTTTCCATCATATCCACGGATACCTAGGTACCCAGCTGGCACACCCTGTCCCAAGAAAAAGGCTGTGCTTGCTTGCTCATTCCTAAACAATGGCTTCTTCAAGTGAGTCGGCGAGCCAAGCCTCCATTAATAATACTTCCCTTTCCTCCCTTCGAACAACCAATCCCTCCCGTGACAGTCTTGAAGAGCCGAACATGTCCGAGAACAAACCTACCAGCCATGAACACCGATCAAACACAGACCCATTAGACAACAGGAGCACTGCAAGACGGCCCTCAATGTTCTCTACAAGGTCGCGGTTCGACCGCTTGTCATCCTTCTTCCCATCACTAATCAACCTTCACCACACAGATCCTTCCTCGGGGGGCCTTCATCGCAAGCCGCTGCCTGATTCTCCTACCCAAGACAGACCACCGAGCTTACCGAGTCTCCCGCTACAATTGTCCGAGAAAGCAGGAGAATTTGGAATTGCGAATTCAAATGAGCCCTCTGACAATTCCGGCGCTGCCCAGGAAAGGAATCCGTCTGAAAGCGATGCGACGAATCCTTCCACGGGAAAGTTACAGAAAAGCGCTCCGGTAGCAGAAAAGTCGCCCCAAACCGAAACATTCATCGCACCGCCGAAAAGTTCCACCTTTCACTTCACAGAGTCCAAGTCGTCCCCGCGACTCCAGAAAGAGCAGAGACGGCGAAGTAGCTCTGTCACTAGCAGTGCTCACAAACCATCATATTCCCAGACAAGCCTGGCGCCTCGACAGAGTTCGCCGACACCCGAGAATAGAGTTCGAAGTGTGTCTGCCCATCCACCTGCTCGATCGGCTCAGCCGTCGGGAAACCTGGCTGTTACTACGCCCACGGCGGCCGTTTCCCGTCCCGGGTCGAGCAATGGAAGCCAGAGCCCTACCCGGGACGGCGAAAGGCGTGGGCGCTTGAGGAGGAGTTGGCTCCCGGGAGGAAGGTCGAGGTCTCACTCTCGAGGTCATTCAAAGACTCATACTTCAGCAGCATGGATCCTTGGGCAGAATGCGGATTACAATACGTCTTTCCTCGCTAACGGTGAGAAGGTCCCGGAACTGTGGAATGAGAATGGAAACGTATTGGTCTACCTGGATCCTAAGGGGATTGGCGCAGGGCCGTCTTTCAAAGTCCCTTCGTTCGTCGTGGATTATTCGCTGGTTTTCGCCGAGCTCATGGAAGCCGAGATGACGTCGCCTACGGGAAGAAGTCGCGCTATCAGTTTCAGTGGCCGGGATAGCCTGTCTGTTGATGATGCGACACGCAGAGTTCAGTCACCGCCCTTGGCCGAGGGCGAGGGAAATGGAGAGCTGCGCCTCTATCTTCCTGTTTCGATGTCGACTCCAGGCCATAGATCACATGAAGACATGGAGCGATTGATATCGATTCGAAATATGTTTGCGTTTTTGACCGGCCAACCTTTAGTTTGTACTAGGGAGCAACCGACTCTGTTCACTGTGTTTCTGCGCATCTCTGCTCTGCTGAAGGAATTTGAGTTTACGAACGTCGATGGCTCAACTTTTGGCGATGCTGTCGAAATGAGCTTCGGCTTCTTCATGGACCAAATGGCTCTTGCGGATGTGAGACACAGTAGAGAGAAGACATTGGAGTCGCTAATTCTAGGCGAACGAATGCGCTCGATGCCGCTCTATAATGAAGCATTTACTCACGCCGTGGGCAAATACTCAGCAATTCGGGATCTAAATTCTCCTTTATGGAACCAGGTATCTGGCACCACGCGCGAGCGGCTAGAACGCTCGTATTTCGAACTAGTCACCCGTCAGAACGGCGTCAACAACAGACTCGAATCATTTGAATTCCCAGCCCTGTTCTCTGGTGTCGCCAATTCGACGTCTAATCCAAATTACAAGGATGTCAAATTCCATTCTTGGAGGAGATCTTTCGGGCGGATGAGGCAATTTGTCCTCAGCTACTACAAATCCAATTTTGGCAGTTGGCCGCCGAAAGCCCGTAGTAAGAAGAACCCGTTTACCGAGAGCGGCCTGAATAGACAGGTTTTGAAGATACTCTACTCGGACTTCTGTGCTCTGTACGACCTCCTCGTCGACCGCGAGTCGCTAACAACGCGTGTGATTGACCAAAGTGCCGAGGAGGCGACCAATGAGCACCAAAATCCCCACCTTGCTGCTTTACGAAAAGTCCTCACGGAATTTGACCAGTCCTCACCTCCTGTACTCCCTCCTATCCCATTCGATCTTCCCAAATTACCCGACATGACCAGCGTTCAGGAGAACTACTACGAGCTCTCCCACAGAGAACGAACACGCTTAGACAAGTTGCAAGAATACCAGATGCTTCTGATTCTAAACAAGGCCTATGATTTCGAGACTTTCAAACTACAAATTCCATTCCTCAACGAGTTCAAGGAGTTTGAATACAAGGAAGCAAAAGGTAGAACAGCTGCAGAGATGGCGGATCAGCGCATCGGCTACTGGTTATTCCTCTACGTCGTTATCCAGTCGCTCCCTATGTTAGTGGTAGATGCCCCCGGGCTACAGTTCACAGAAGGCGTTGAATACTTCTTGTGCCAACCCCCGAGGGGTCAGCCACCTTGGCTGGAAGATGCACCCTCCGTACGCAAGAGATGGTACGAAGTTGCCGGCGGGGGKGTCGTAGAGCTCTCGGCCGATGCTGTGGAGTTTAGCATTGAGGGCATTTATCACCGCAGTCATTGCTGGTTAGCAGCTAAGCGCTGGGAGCTTGGAGAGGATACGGGTCCCGCCGCGCCCCAAGATCACTTATCACCACTACAAGCACCACAGTCCGTATTTCAAGATATGGATCCTGGTGTCTCGACGAGCCCAGCGCCGGTCAATCGGAGCGAATCTCCTCAAGCCGGTCCTCCCGGATTAGCGCTCAGGCAGAGAACTGCGTCGCCAGGCGGCAGGCGTCAATCCCACCGAAGCAGCATAGCGTTGGGACTCGAGCCTATTGCACTGCCTACAGATAACATGCTAGGGTCGCGCGTTGTCAGCGCTAGAGGCGTTTCTCCGGTTCAACGGCCAATCAGTACCATGATGAACCGTAGTAGGTCTTCGGGTAACCTGGTTGGCCTCCCGGATTCTCCAGTCTACCCTCGTACAGATTCGCGGAACAGCTCCCGGCAAGATTCCGTGGGAGGAAGCACATTTGACGACATTCTGAAGGACATGGAGCAAAAGCCGAAGAAGAAGAGGGGCTTCTTCTAATAATCGATTTCATGATTCACGACTTTTTTTTTTTTTTTCCCTTCTTGAGCGTTGCCCATTTTAGGGAGACTAAGGTTTTGGCGGCTTTCATGGTTGAGGCATGCATGGTCTATAATCAAGCACAATGGCATACAAGGACGTCGGAAAATTATATACAGTAGCACTTGCATAAAACGGATACATGGTCGATTTCGAATAATTTCGTCGACGCGGCTAATAAGCATATCGTATCGATTATCCCCGAACAGGGGKGTTGTACTCTCAAGTCACCTGAAAGAATGTCACCAAGTGACGTATGACTTCATGGTCTTCTGCTCAACATGTGGTGGCGCTGCTAAGGATCAATCTCGGCAGGCACGACTAGCCTAGTACCTATGTACCTTAGACAAAGCTAGGTTGAACTCTAAATAAACCGGGACAGGGTCGCATTGTGTCTGCAACGGGAGCTTATATCTACCATCCCTTTCCCAACTCTATCTTTCCTCAGGTATGATCTAAGAAGGTCGGCCAGAAATGCTATGCCCGTTCCAGGACAGCGGTTCGCTAACAGGTAGGACGCATTGCCAACGGGGCCACCCGGCACTTATGTTGATTGGTGGTATACCTATTCCAAAAGAAGGAGGGAGCCAATCAGGCTAAGGTAAGAGTCAAAACCCCTGTGGGGTAGGCCACCTTCGGTGGGTGTAAGGTGGGCAGGTGGGTTACTTTATTTGGTTGAGAGGGCAGCAGCCGCACTTGATGCAACCTGCCGCGTGCATCCGCCCCGAGGCATTCGTGCATTTTCTCAAGTTTGCTGAAAACTTTCTGTTGTTTCCTGTGATAACTGGCGCTCGAGAACTTTCCTCGAGGTCTTGCTTCATGTCCCACCTGATCTTAGCGATCTGAGCATTCCACCTGATTTGTCATACAATCTATACCCCCCGTGTACATATTTGAGCTTCGCGTAAAGAGTTAACCTGTCAACGATTTTGATTCACAGCTACCTCGCAATTTGTCACGGCAACCTGTGCAACCATAACAGTACACATTCAATCTCGTCGCTGAAGAATGCGAACGAAGCTCCTCTGAATGATCCCAACGTGCCGCATACGGTGGCTCTCGAGCTAGCTGGCCGGGCTGGTAGTGCTAACGAATCGACACAAGCCGGCTGCCTGAACTGCGATTCTTGCAGTCGGTGTGAACGGTCCCTCGATACAACATTTTTGGCCCGTCACGGTGGCCTTGCGCGCACTCCCCGCTACCAATGGAGGCGACTGAAGACTCGCAGCCTACTCAGCCAGGTTAGCACCCGGATCAGTCTGGATCAGTCTGTTGTTTTCTTCGTAGGCAGTAGTCGCTAATCCCTCCCTCTGTAGCTACTCAGAATGCCTTAGATCCTAGGAGGTTCGGGAAGCAGAATTCAGGCTTCTCCGACGAGGATATATCCGATATAATCTGCCTGTTGTACCCCAGCTCCGATAGCGCTAGACGCGAAATCCTGAATATCGCATCCTCGCCCCAGTACCGCCACCATACTGCTGGAAGGTATACCGCCGATGCCATCGAGTCAGATCTATATCTCGAGGACGATGCCGAGGAATTTGGTCGAAATCTAGGTATTGGCGATCATGCTATTGTAATAAAATTGTCATCCAAACTCAAGGATCCGCGCCTAGGCTTCACTTTCGGCCGAAATAAGAATCGTAGTGACGTCTGCTTCGAGCACGATCCGAGCAGGAGGCTCAGCAATATCCATTTCCGCATATTCGTCAACGAGTATGGCAGCGTCATGCTAGAAGATCAATCTACGAATGGCACCGTCGTTGACGGTAAGTTACTTCGAAAGAGAAGCGATCCCCAGAAGCCAGGTCAGACTAGTCATATCAGGAGGACTCTCGAAAGTGGATCTACCATCAAGATTGTCATGGCTCAGAGTGAGAAGGACCTCGTCTTCCTCGTTCGCATTCCTAGACGTGACGGCGATCACGACATAGCGTATAGGAGAAAACTAGGTGCCTATCTGCGACGAGCTCAAGGACAGGATGATGTTAACAAGACTATCGGCCCTGGACCAAGCGGCCATGTAAGACAGCTCCCATGGTAGGATGGCGCACACCGATGCTAACTCTTAAGTAGGTCAACCTCTTTCCTCCAGGGGACAGGCACACAGCTGGTGATGAACCCTGGGAGATCACCCAACCTCATGAGCGCCTTCCACGTGAATGGCGGGGAAGTGAGAAGTATGCCCGTGTAGGCGTAATAGGAAAAGGTGCTTTTGCTACAGTTCACATGGTCACATCAAAATATGACGGTACACCATACGCGGCGAAGGAACTGGACAAGCGCAAATTTATGAAGAACGGTGTTCTAGACCAGAAAGTCGAGAATGAGATGAGGATCATGCAAAAAGTCCATCACGTAAGTCAAACTTGTCGGTTCCGATGCTCACATTTTTCTAACTCGAGTCAAGAACAACATCGTTCAGTACATTGAACATTTCGATTGGGATGTCCACCAGTTCTTCATCATCATGGAATATGTTCCTGGAGGGGATCTTGGCAAATTAGTTCAGGACCATGGTGCCATATCGGAGCCTTACGTTAAAATTATGGCCGAACAACTACTTGATGCGCTTGGATATCTGCACAAAAACAAGATCACGCATCGCGATGTGAAGCCCGACAACATCTTGATAAAGTCAACAAATCCTCTCGTGGTCAAATTAACTGATTTCGGCTTGTCTAAGATGATTGACACTGAGCAGACCTTCCTTAAAACGTTTTGCGGAACCCTTTTGTACTGCGCACCTGAAGTCTACAGCGAGTATTCATCATACGATGACAACGGCAGACGAACGCAGAGATACGGCCAGAGGCATGTGGATAGAGAGAGGTACGACCATGCAGTTGATGTGTGGTCCCTTGGCGGTGTCTTATTCTATGCTCTCACCGGCCGTCCGCCTTTTCCCGTTAAGAATGGGGTCACATATACTGAGTTGCTCGACCACATCATCAAGACGCGCGTGAACACTACTCCTTTAGAGCAATATGGCGTATCTCCCGAAGGGATTAACTTTTTGTTGAGGATGCTCCATGTACGACCGGAGACCCGAGCCTCCGTCACAGAACTCCAAGCTCACCCGTGGCTAACGGGTGCGACGGACACCGGCGATACGGAGTTGGGCCAGAAAGCCTCTCAGCTTAGTCTTGATGACCAAGAACCGGCTGAGTCCGCTAACCTCGTTGCGGATTCTTTCCAAGACCTAGATCCTTATTTTTCCCTCGATTATGAGTCTGAAAAAGAAAATTACACTTTTGGCCAACCTCAACCAAATAGATTATTCGGGGAAGTTTCGGCGGTCGGCAGTTCTGGCGCCATTCCAGAAGACCGCTTGAACCTCCCAGTCTCGACCACAAGTTTGGGAGAAACTGACATACTAGAAACGGAAGTTCTCGATAGCTTCGAAGAATCAGAGAATTTTTCAACACCGAGGCAAAAGGACCAACCAAACCATGGCCTCTTTCCAACTGGCCTCGATCCGTTGGAAGGAAATGGACAGAGTATTGTGCTGGGGGCGAGTTCCCAGAGCCTTGGCGGCGCCTCCTCGATCCTTGGCCACCTCAACGTTAAGTCCATTGTCAATGGTAAACCTAGTCTTCAAATTGGAACTAGCGAGTTAAATACAAGCAAGAGAAAGCCTACTTACGACACAAGTGACGAATACGAAGCAGGCGAGACGAAAGCGAAACCATCGTTCAAGAGGCTCAAATCACAAGGGGGCGCTGACGATCCTGACTATGAGGACGAAACTCGTTTGCTTGCCAGTGTCCCGCAGATTGTGAAGAATCAGTCGGGTCGCCAAATTGACTATCCTCTTCCCAAAACAACGTTTTGGGACAGTTCAAATAAGGACACATGGCACCTAGACTATCCCGAAATGACCCATCTTCAATACAATGCATTTGAACGGGCTGCCGAAAAGAGGAAGGAAGAGTTTGGTCCGGGAAAGTCACGTCTTTGGGACCTTGCGATGAGGAACTTCCCACCTACACATACCCGAGAGCCACCTAGGGAAACAGGCAGGGCTCTTGCAATACGCCCAGCTCTGCTCAAACGGGACAGTAGGCTGGCTAACGAAATACGTGACTGGGAGAGCCCACATGCAGCTTTGCCTGCAGCAGAAGAGGAATCAGAGTCGATTCCAGACACTTTMCCCCCAGCAACGCAGACAGAGCAACCTGCGCAAGCCGTCGAACCTCTGAAAATGGTCGCGGCGTTTTATTCGGCGCAGGGATCGTTAGTGCCAGGAATATCGATTCATCTGAACGATCCCGTCATTTCGTGGGGACGTGATCGTAACAACACGGTTGTTTATGAGCCAGCCATTGAATCCAAGGTTCCCAAGAACGCTTTCAGGGTCATCCTTTGGAGAGATGGCTATACTGCTTCTTTCAATGAATTTCGTCCCTGGGAGCCTGCTCGGTCAGTATCCAGTCGTACGATGCGCGCCTCGCCTGAGCCGGATTCGTATTCATTCTATATATCAACCAAGGCTACTAACGGGATACGAATCAACAATGCTCCCCTGCAAGCAAACGATCCTAAGAACGGCACGGCGGCCTGCAAATACTGGGTAAAGCTATACCATGGAGACACGATCACGTTCTGGGGTACGGACAATGTAGACATGCAAGCAAAACTAAAATTTGAGTGCTACTGGGGTGGGTCTTCAGGCACGAGGCCCGCAGATGAATCACCGACTTGCGTGCCTGAGCTACAAGCTCGCAAGCTTGACCGTATCTGGCCCAAGGCAGTCAATACGCTTCACTATGATAGAATCAAAGCTGAAGCGCAACGTGACCAGGAAAGGAGGATGCTTCACATGGATGAAGAAATAGAGCGCACCCGAGTTTTTGAAGAAAAGCGTGCCGAAGCGGCCAGGAACTTCMCCTCCCGCACTACCAGCCGGTCTTCATCAGCCAGCGCGCCTCCTATCGCTGGGAGGACGGTCCTTCAGTTCCGGCAAAACCAACCATCGCCGGCCCTTCAAAGCAGCGAATAGAATCGATAGACATCTGACCGAGCAACATTTGGCTTCTCACTGGTGGGGGGCATTCTATCAAGGAAAGATCATGGTTTCAATACAGCGACGTACGCCAAATATTATAATTGCATCTTACTATTTCGCCATCTCACTATACATTAAAGGGATTTCATTCCAATGCAGGATGCCAGAGCTGGGCGCCTTTACGAGTGGGGGGCATGAGAGAAGGATGAAAAGGAAGAAGAACTTGATGGCTTTTTACATTTGTAATCTGGCATTGGAGGAAGACTTAGATCGGTAGTCACTGACTGTGTCTGCATCATTATGGGGAAGGACACAGGTCCATGTTTCATATCTCATGTACACATGTGGTTTGAGATGTTCCCAGGATGATAGCCCCTTCTCATTACATGCTACGGCCTACATATACATACATAGTACAGGTGTGTCCATATAAGGAAAACACTCAAAGAATAATACAAGTCAATAAATATTTGTTAACAAGGCGGTAGAATGCCGTATAATCTTGTGGCGTCAGCGAATAGTGTTTGTTCATCAATTAGGTGGAAGGTCCACTGTTCAAGGTTCGTGACTGTGCCCGTTGCTTCACAACCGAATTGACGAATCATATAAGCAAAGGAAGTGCTAGAACACAGCCACAACTTTGGGTATTTTAATTGATGGGGATTTCAATGTTCAAAGACACCTGGTAGGTGTTATGTTAGGTACCTAGGTAGGTACTTAGGTAATGGTGTTGATGTACCTAGTGTCAACACCGAAAATAGGGCCCCCTTTAAAGGCTTGCACTGTTGCCATGCCGAGGGGGAACGTTGCTTCCCACATTCAATCGAGCTAAACTGTACAGTGAGATACCTAAGCTCTAACTCCTACTTCCACCTTCCAACTCTTCGTCCTTCATCTCTCTCCTTCATCTCTCCCTGGCACACCATTTTCCATTTTCCCAATCAACTCCCCTTTTGGAACCCTCCGTTCTACTCATCAATACACTCACACTTCCTTTCATTCCTCGACCTACCAGCTACTCTGTATGGGCTGTTGTTTTGTATAATGACCACCAACTAACTCACCACTGTTCCCCAGTCCTCCTCTACTATCTCCCGCTACACTCCTCGTTCCTGTTGATGTTGCCTCTTTTGCGTTTTGGCGCTTGAAGCCTGTGGCAAGGTCTAGCATTTACCTAGGCTATCGCCCCTTCCAGAATGGGCCGTTCTCGTTCCAAGTAAGTTCCTAGCTATCGCCGTCTCGCTCGTTTTGAGCCAAGTACCACCTCTCAAGTCACACTCCTCACGGTCTCCCAGCTCAGTCCCAATCATATAGCTCTCGCTAACAAATAAGTAGGAGCACCGGCTGTCAATCAGAATCGTCAGATTCGCAGCATGAGCATAGTAATGTTAACGATGATGACGAGTTCTACGTTCCTGGCAGTGGAGGCATCTACATTACCAGGACTAAAAGCGGAAAGCCAGCCTTTGGTCGCAAGAAAGAAAGCCTGTTGAGAGATTGGGGCTTTGATTCTTTTGGCTACGTTTTTGGTATTCCTTCCTATAAGGACCTAGAGAGTGGCATTGAGCGGCAGACCCGTCGTCGCAAGAGCTTCAGTTCTCAATCTCAAAGTTCAGCCCTTACTACACCTTCGAGCTCAAGTCGCATATTCGCACCACGCGGAAGGCCTAGCAAACGGAGCTATTCTCCCGCAACTGTTGGGACAAACAGTCTCAGGTCTAATTCTTCCATTCCCACAACAATTAGCAAAGGCAGTCTCAAAAGCAGTCTTCGGTCTAGGTCTACTTCTACCCTCGCTCGTTCCTGTCACCGTGGCGGTAGCAATACCACTAATTCAGACCACGGTGGGACGTCTAAAGCAAGAAATGCAACATTGTCACCTGGTCTTATCTACCCACCGATACCATCAACATCAGTGCCAGCTGCTCCATCTCATCCTTTGTCCCTATTGTCGAATCTTGGCAATATCTTACCTACAACGCCTAACCTACCAACTACTCTAGCTATTGGCGGTCAAGGACTTGCTATTCAGAACCCCAACACTAATGGTCTTCTGTTCATACCGTCAAGTCGCCATTATGCACAGCCTCCGGTCTTTCTAGGTTCTCAACCGACCTCGATACCTTCTTACTATCAACACAGCCAGCCTGCAGTACAACAACCTGAAATTAGATCCACCTACCTCATCCATAGGCCTGTATTGGGTCCAGCACCTCTGCCTACATCCTCGTTCGCGTATCCACCATTCCCACCGAGCCAACTACCAGGTGATGGAGGCTCAGCAGCCCTGAATAACCCCTTCGGATTCAGTTTCAACGAAGCCAAGAAGTGCGAGGAGCATTACAATGCAGTTCTGAAAGCCGATAAACAAGAAACAGACAACGAGGGTAAGGCAAAGGACAAGAAGGGGAACAAGGATATGGACCGGGAGGGTATCAGTAAATACATCCAACATGTCCACTTCTGCGCAGGCTGTGGGCGAATGCGATCTAAGGGGTACCAGAAGGCGCACCCTTTGGGAAGAGGTCAAATACCGCAACCAGACTATTGCGCCAAATGCCTACGTGTTGCCGCTCTCATGGAATATGGCGACACCGGTGGCACATCCATTGCTCGGGTATGTCGCTAAGAACCCGTCAAAATGAGTTTAAGGCTAACAATTAATTTATAGTATACCAATGAAGATGCTACGTCTACTACCGGCACCAACGTACCTAGTGCTCCGCCGAGCAAGAAGGAACCAAAGAATTGTCGTACGTATAAATGGTTGAAGTTGAAAAAGCCAAGACGTCTTAGCTTCCTATCGGGCATCCTTTCAAATTCGACTGTCTCGGAATATCGTCATAGGCCCCCGTCCGTGTCTTCTACTGGAGAATCAGATTCCAAAGTCTCAGATTCTATCACAGATCTGGGTATAGAACACGATCGAACCAAGCATCAGATGTCATCTGCTGGGGGCGTTCCCCGAAAGATCGGCGACAATGCGCTTCTATCAACATCTAATGTGTCTAGATCTTCTCAGAAGGTCCATTCTAGCAAGGACAAGGGACCGGTTCCGAAGAATGGCATCCACACCACAAATAGTAACTCGGCAACTGGAGAGAAACTAAGACGGACTGAACAGGTGCTCGAATCGTATGATTCTTTGGGCGATATCTATAATACGACGCCTCCCAAAGCTCCAACCACCAGGGGATACTCCAGGACCCGACGACAAGACTTCCCTGAATTCCCTCAACGAGATAGACCCAAGGCTTCTGTACAGAGTGTCTCGGACTACTCAGAGGAAAAAGACTGCCTCGAATGCAAAGTTCGGAATGAGACATATAAGATCGTGGGCGAAGACCATAGCTGTGCTAGCACTTCTAGTGCGGCCCGTGAAACATCCAGAGCACCTTATTCCAAGGCCCATCGCAGCAATTCCTCGTCTAAGAAACCAAACCGTGGGGTTCATAATTGGGCTGATACGTACGGGTCCACTGATGAACACCAGCGAACAGCTACACACGAGATGACCGAGTCTGAGCAACTTATTCGAGGTCCGGAACTTGGCTGGCGAAAGCATTCCGATCGTAGACGAATTCGACGGTACCGAGACGAACAAGGACACCACATTGAGACACAATATCGTGGTGCTCGAGAATCATACATAGACCGCTTGATTGCCACTGAACCGGATACACCGGACGACATCAACCATACTTTCGAGTGGGATCTCCCGCCTACGCCTATAGATATTCCGTATGTCGGTGGAGCCTCTGGTCCGCATTTTATACGCGAAACTTGGGGATTCAGCGAAGAAGAGATGCACCAAATGGAGCGAGAAGCTGAGGAATTGGCTGAGAAGTATCTGGCATCGGCTGGCAAGCTCTTCAGCAATATGACAGCTAGCTCTGGTAATTCCAGCCCCTTCAAGATTCCTGTTGTGACGCGCACAGAGTTCTCAATAGACACGTATGATCCTAGCGAAGGGCTCGACCCTGATGTTCCTACTGCTACTATGTTTGAACTAGTTGAAAGTTCTGACGCAAGTGAGATAGTCGATCAGAAGGAGAGGTCAGCCAAAACGCTTAGTAAGTATCCGGGAGGGGGGAAAAGGAACAGCTGTACCCTGAGGATTAGTTCATGCAACTAACTTGACATTTAGGATTCTTCGGCGAAGGTGGTCTCGATCAGAAGGCCACTGCGCGTACTCACGGCCCGATCCCATCGACAGATCACACCTCTCGAGGACTTCGAGGAAACCAAGTCGAGTCTTCAAAGAAAACATCCAAGAAGAACGCAAACCGCCTCGGTATGAGGGAATCGAGTAGCTCCTCAAATCTGCCATCTCCGAATGCCGAATCCTCCATGGTTGTCCACACGGGCCATTCAACGGAGAATATGCGACCACATTTGATGGACTATACTCACTCGACTGTTCCTGGAAGACGTCGACGAATCCGTCGGCCTTCATGCCTATAAATTCTTGTGCTTGACCGCCATTGTTACAGTTATTTACTAACCTGGTTGTATGTCTTGTGTTGTGACGTCTGACACTGCACAAATAACGGGAATACATGTTGAAAGGCTCCCGAGTCGACGCTGGTGAGAGTTTTTAACGCATGTGGCTGACATTCGATTCTAACTCGTCTTTACCTTCAGCCGGTGACCTCATATATCACGCTGCTGGATCTCTAGCAGTTGAGGATATTGTGAGTGATTATCGATGGGGTGTAGAAGAGTTTCTTGTATTATTAACTTGTTGATACTGTACGTACGGACTTATCCATTCATTCTGTGGACGCGAGTTATTCTGTTGTGATATGAATGGTGGTATGCATTCTTTAGCTACGGAGTTTAGGGAAGAGTTCTTGAGGTCTACAACACGAGGTCGCTGATAGATTCCATAATATTTAATGTTTAGTTTTATGCAATACAGTTGATCCTACAATGAAGTAAATCGCCGACAGTAAGAGTTTCATTTTGTGGGCCCGCAGCTCTATCATAGTATATAGGTAGCATGTAACGCACAAATTTCCAACGAATAACGATCCAGCCCGACTAGCTCATCGGTAGAGCGCCTCACTAGTAGTTCTTCACGTCTAAGTGACAATTACATTTGTAATGAGGAGGCAACAGGTTCGATTCCTGTGTTGGGCAGTAACATTTTCTTTTGCTTTTGCTTTTTCAATAATTCAATCTCAGTAGATAATGTTTCAATTTTGCTTTTTTACTCATCTTTTTACAACTCTCCATCTGAATAAAACCAGTCCGTATTGTCCTAGAGAGGCCGAGCAATCTCCACGCTCATTTATAGTTCTATTGAAGACGCTGTCAGTTAGGATAGATAGGAAGGAGTCTTGTGATGTAGGAAGAGGTCATCGTTATGGAATACCCGTGTAGCACGTAATATTTGATTAATCTTGGATCATCGGTTCGACTTTGAATCCTGGGTGATATTGGTTTGCCTGAGGCAGCGAGAAGTGTGGACTCAGTTTCGAGATTCATCACTTGGGCTGGGTTCCTCGCACAAGTTTTACAAAGCTTAGGGGATATACTCTTTTTTTCCTGCCTCGAATTTTTAATACCTGTACATGGCCAAACCATTGACCCCCAGCTACATTCCTCAGCATAATCGTCAAGTGCAAAGTGACGGCAGGCAGCTTCAGCTTATATGTCACATGGTCACCTGCTCTCATTTCAGGGAACCCTTCACATCTAACACCCCTCACACCCTTAATTCCATTAATCTACTCTAAGAACCCTGGGTCCGCGCTTCTTGGTCGCCTTCTTCTTCTTGTGTCCCCTCTCGAACGAGGCGGCCGCCGCATGATCTCGGCCCACGTTGTCGAGGTCCTTCACCTTGTAGATTCTGATGATCCAGTTCTCGCTCGTGTACGCCTCTTCCAGCGTGTTGAGGACCGGGCCCTGGTCGGGAAGCCGGGCACCTCGGACGCGGTCTTGGGCCTGCCCGGGTGGGAAGAGGGATGCGTAGTTGTAGTATGACATCTTGTACCTAAATTGAAAGAAGAGAGAGCGTTAGAAAAAAGGTATCCTCCCTGGATCGGTATAGGATAAAACTTACATTAAGCTGTTCTTCATGGTGTCCGACGCCTGATCATCGACTCTGTACTCACCCCTCGGAGTGAAGAAATCACGCTCCTTGACCTCGTCAGGCCAGATACCTTCGGCGATCCTCACCATCCATAGGAACTTGTTGA
The DNA here is from genome assembly GCA_000931505.1 of Hypoxylon sp. E7406B. Taxonomy (NCBI): domain Eukaryota; kingdom Fungi; phylum Ascomycota; class Sordariomycetes; order Xylariales; family Hypoxylaceae; genus Hypoxylon; species Hypoxylon sp. E7406B. The sequence goes on along the minus strand of JYCQ01000106.1, from coordinate 55,258 downwards.
TATCATCGCCTGAGTAACCCAAGAGACCACCGAAGACGACAAGGACGTAGTCGACTTCGTGCTGGCGCATGATCGGGTAGCTAACTTCTTCCCGAGAACTCATGGCTTTGCCAACGGTGGCAATATGGGTGTTGTTCCAGGTATTGTTGTCGACGAGAGTTGGACGGTCGGCCATTCCACCGATTTGGTAGCCATAGTCCCACCAAGACATGATCTTGGCGTCCTCCTTGGTGTTCTGTCGAAGCCATTGATAAGCCTCGCGGTAGTCATCGATGATGTGTTGGCTGCCATCTGGCATCCTGCTTGCTAAGACTACGGAAGGAGACGAATAAGCGTTTGAGGTGACCCAGGTGCAGTGCTGTACAAAGACAAGTAAGTACAACGTCATGCACCCAGCCACGAAACCCTTTGACAATAGGTTGTAAATGCCAACTACGGGTTGAGATGCGGTTCGCAGAACACCATGTTTCGATGCCTTCTTTCCAGTTGCGTCGGGATTCTCCTCCTCATTGTCAGCCGGCTCCGGCGATTTAACGACAAGGTACGCATCAAGAAGTTGTGAGACGGCGATGGCAGCAGCCACACAAACCACCGGCGTCAGAGTAAGCATCAATCGTACCATGACACCAGCGAAGTAGCTTCCGAACAGAGCATACACGATGATGAACACGTGTTCGTCTTCCAATTTCTGGAAGCAGAGATAGACACCGGCGGGGAAGAGCCAGATCAACATGTTGAGGTCGAAAAAGAAGGCCGGCCAAGCGGTAGGCTGATGTTCAGACACGGACGCAATAATCGGAATATGGATCTTGGCATAGCCGGTATCCCATAGAGAGTAGAATCGACCAGACCAAGGAGCGATGTATCCAAAGGTGGTAAGGCCAACCAAGGCCAGTAACGAAATGCCAAAGATACCGCCCAGGCCGACGTAGAGGAAGGTCTGGAACTGGCGGCTTGGGACAGCTGAGCGGACATATTCTAGGAAGGCCACGAGCTGAAGGAATCCGAAGATACCAAGGGCAGGCATGTGCTCGCTAGTGCGGACTGGCAGGAAACCGACGAATGGAATCTGCATACTAGCCAAAGTGCCGAGAGCATACCAGGTGGTGTACGAGGTGTAGAGGCGCATGCTAAATCTCCCCATACAGATGAGTACAAAGGCATGTAGAGGGACCAAACACGTAATGAAGGCATATCCACCCCAAGAAGCTACCATGTAACCGTAGAAGAGAGCACAGACAGCACCCCATAATACGGAACCCAGCTTCAATGCTTTGATCCAGAGATAGAAGGTAAATACCAAGAGGAAGATTGCAATAGCCTCGTTATCGTAGGAACCAGCCACGGATCTCGAGATGTAGCCTGGGGCAATGCCCATGAAAGCTGCAGCGAGAAGACCGGCAGACGGGGAGGTGGTCATCTCGTTGGTAAGGAGGTAGGAGGCATAGGCAGTCAGGCCAGAGAAGGCCGGGGCCAAAAGGACACAGATGTTTCTGATGTCGACGGGAACAGTCAAGGCCCGTAGAAGGTGGTAGATAACACCACTCGTGACCATCAAGCCGGGATAGAGAGTGCCTCCGGTAACTCGACCGAGAGGATGCCATGTTCGATCGTCAAACCAGTCCCAGAAGTCATAGAATCCATGAGAAACGAGGTACTTGGTTGCTCGGAAGTTGAACCACGGATCAACTGCGCAGTGTCAAAGTTAGAGAGGATTGGGTAGTAGGGCATATCAGGAAGGGAAGTCAACTAACACTCGTGGATGATACTCTCGAAGCCTGTGATTGCCCATTAGCAGATTTCCCAAGATATGAATAGAAGGAGTAGCGCACGGATAACTGAGAAGAGCCGACTTGCAACAGCAGCGGCAGCAATGAAGCCGAGAATTATGACCCGTAACAAAGTCTTGGTACTCTGGTTCTTGCCCACGCTGACGAGCAACTCGACAGGCGAAGAGCTAGGCCTGGTGTCTCTTGCGACAGCCGCCATTTTTGGGAGTGGTTGCCTCGAGACAATGCAACTAAGCGGTAGACGGCGTCAACATTTGAGAAGGTAAAGAGTGCTGGATTGGAAGTTGAAATTCGTCGAACTCGGCCGCAATGGGGAAAACGGTGGAAGTGGTGATTGAGGACAGCTGGAGCTTTCAATCCGCGCGTCGCATCTGCAGAAAGAGCTCCACGTCTGCAGGGGTCCCTACCCTCTGAAGGTTATGTAGGTACATAATGTATGTACCTTGTCTACCTAATTCAATTAAAGGTACTTGGGTACGAAGCATTGAGTTTACGCCGTCACCACGCACATGTAGGGGTTTAGGTAACGCCCGGCAAGGCTAACCAATCAGAAAGGGAACGGACGCAATTCATATAGCAGGTACATGAGTACATACATACATAACAAACATGCGATACACAGTACCCTACAGTATGTACGTACATGTGTACCTAAGCACATGCAAGTACGATATCTACATTTATAGTGTGAAATCCATGGACATCATGTTAATTCCCCAAGATTATTTTTATATTGAAGATTTTGCTGAATTGTGAATTAGACTGATGACTTATGCAGCATATCTGGAAAAGCAACTCTCAATGCTTTGAATTAAATATAGAGATGCATATTCGTGAACAAGCAGAGTAACATGAATCCATCTACTACGTATGTAGGCAGTACCTCGCCCTGCTGCTCTTCGAACTCCTACTTGTGATTATTTTCAAGTGAGCTGATACCTTGTGAGATGATGGTTAGAGCTGGTTTAAGTTTCTCTTTGGTTTATAAGGAGATACATATAGTATGCGATATGTGAACGCTAGGATTTGAGTAGAGCTTTAAAAAAAATCACTCAAGGGGATCGAGCTTAGTCGTAGAAGGCCGTACCATAAACCTCATGCATGCATGATCCGGCCGTTCTAATGGTCTAGGTGAGCATAAGTCTTGGTATTGTACACATGTACAGCGTGAAACCCAAGGAAATCTATGAGGTAGTTTTGCGGACCGTATCGCAACTATACACAGAGCCCGCGAAGCCATCGCCTCAGGCACGATTCCGATCCGACTTTCAGTTCAGCCCCGAGTTCACTCCCAGCCCTCTCTGTCCCCAGACTCCATGGTATTCCGCACGCAGTTGATCCGGCATTATTATTACATCCTTATGGCTTTTGCGCAACAAGAGCGTTGAAATAGGCTTCTAGGTCGAACTTGGGATCCATCGGGTCTTGGTTCACTAATGCGGCTGTTAGTATGTATAGTCCACCGCTTCCTACTTGGAGATGGGAGAACATACATCCGCTCTTCTCAGTTGTCGTACCAGCCGGGCTCTTGGATTTCGCATATTCGGCCTTGGCTTGCTCTATTAAGTGTTGCTTGTGCTCATACTCCTTCTGTGCTGCGGCCGTCCTTTGCGCTGCGTTGATCGATCTCTGGTGCGTAAAACCGTAGAAAACACCGAAGGCAAGGGCCGAGTACCGGAGCACCTGTGAACAATGCTGTTAGCTATGCCGTTCGTGAAGCTCGGGCGTACGGCACAAGAAATCGTACGTTGACTCCTGAAGTGGTAGACATTGGGCCGGTTTGGAGCGCGGACGCTTGTGGGCGGGAACGAGCGATCAATTAGCGATGCACGGGTAGGCGTTCGGATGCCAATTGGCCCTGTTCCGGGGGAGGAATTGTCGAGGGTTGAGGTTCGAGATGGGATGTGGAATGGTGAGGGCGTGGAACGGAAGTATGGACGGCGTCGGGAAATTTCGCAGACTTATTTTTTTCCAAACCACAGAGCCACAGCTGCTATTGCTGGCCACGGCCTAACGAAATCGATACATGCGCCAGTACCTACCGGAGCCCAGTAGGTGGGGCAGTTGTGAGCGCGACCTTTGGGGATTTGGCCAATCATGGCAATCGGCTAGATAAAGATCCAGGTACTGCCCAAGTATTTCATAGCAACGGCAAGCACAGCACCTAGAAATAAATTAGGTGGGTACACGGATGCCACCAGTGTCGCGATGTCCCGAACAAAGAAACGCGCATCGTTTAAGTATAGCAGTAAAGTTTAAAGTTTACAAAGACTATCTCCAAACGGCACCTAGAATCAACCTTGCCGCCATTAACCCTTAACCCTCTTCGGAGCTTCTACTATCAAACTTACCTAATTTCAACCAGGCAGATCGCGGAACACAAAMCCCGCCCCTTCCATCTTCTTCAAGAGACGAGCATCTCCATAGTTCCGCCCACCCCCCTTTACTCCTATACACAGAGGCAGAGAAAAGACCCGGCATGGGTCTTGGTGGAGGACAAGATGCAACAACGACGAGATGAGATTCTAGCGAAGAAGGCAAAGCTTGCTGAGCTCAAGCGACAACGGGAACTTAGAGCAAACCAAGCTGCCACTGTTGCTAGAACCAGCATAGGCGGATCGAGCGATGTTGGTTCATCTTGGAGTACTGTCCTTGTCCTCCTCGCTAACTTGCATCGCAGCTCATCTCCCCGACGCCGGGTCGCGACAATAGAAAAGTCATCGAGTCCCTGATTAACAGTCTAGTAGGCGAGAGCAGACCTGGATCTTCTACCACAGGAGCAGCTTCGCCCGGCCCACGTTCACGAGGAAGTCGACCCAACAGTGTTCTAAGTGCCGATGATCTGAGCGGTGAGCACTCGGAATATACTTCGCAGGCGAACGGCCCMCCCGCCTCTTCCCAACCTCAGATCTTGACCACGGTACCCCTTCAAACTATCTACGAATGCCCGCCATCGCCAGTCAAGGAGGTATTCTCCTACAGCAAGGGCGTACAGACCACGGATGATTGGACACCACCCACCACCCGGCCCCGAGCCTTCTCCGACCCCGATGAAGAAGAACTTCCTGCCGCAACATCCACCCCCAGCAAACGGCTGAGCAGATGGAAACGCGATAGAGAAGAAGAAATACGCGAGAAATTGCGACTAGAGATCGAGGAGGAATTGAAAGCTGCTCGGGAGCTGGTCACCGATGGACCAATACAACCAGGCTCCGTCGTCACGTCAAATTTCCCAGCTAGAGCATTAAGTAACGAGGAGCTGGCAGCTGTTGTAGCATCCGATGATTTTGTGGACTTTGTTGAGCGTTCTACCAAAGTCATTGAGCGAGCACTTGACGTTAGCAACGAATACGATATCCTGACGGATTACTCACTCCAGGCCCACGACATCGAGGACGAGGATGAGCAGGCTGGTAATACGGGCGGCAAGGGCCGTCGGCGGGKGAAGGAAGTTGTACAATTCTACGATGACCGGTGGTCCAAGAAGCGTATGATTAGTAGCATCGACTTTTCGCCAAAGTTCCCCGAGCTTTTACTTGCTTCTTATACCAAAAACCCGTCTGCTCCTCATGATCCCGACGGCATTGTCCAGGTGTGGAATCAGCATCTTCACGATCGACCCGAGTTCATCTTCCACGCCCAGTCCGATATTTTAACTGCCAAGTTCTCTCCTTTCCACCCTAATCTGATCATAGGTGGGACCTATTCCGGCCAGGTCCTTCTCTGGGACACCCGGGCCAAATCTACCCCTGTGCAAAAAACACCTTTGACGGGTTCGGGTCACTCGCACCCGGTCTACTCCGTCGATATCGTAGGCACTCAGAATGCGAACAATATTATATCTGTCTCGACAGACGGCGCTTTCTGCGCGTGGAGCGTCGACATGTTCTCTCAGCCGCAAGAGTCTCTCACTCTCACCACCCCGCCTCCCAACAAGTTTGAAGATCTCGCGCCGACTTCCATGGCTTTCCCTCAAGCGGATCCGACGTATTTCCTAGTCGGCTCGGAAGAGGGTCCCATCTACCCATGCCATCGGTACGATCGTGCCGGTGCCAAGGCCGGTGTAGACTCCCGTGTTTCGTACAAGGGCCACGCCGCTCCCGTTATGAGTGTCAACTTCCACCCAGCCCGCGGCCCTGTGGATCTCGGGGACTTGGTGCTCACCTCGTCCCTCGACTGGTCCGTCAAGCTATGGAAAGTACGCGCTCCAGCTGCGACTAGCACTATCGTGGAGAGCGCAGGCACCGGAGTGCCTCCACTCCTCGAGTTTGTGCGCGAGGACGTTGTCTACGACGCTGCGTGGTCGCCCGTGCGCCCCGGCGTATTCGCTCTCGTGGATGGAGCTGGCTCCCTCGAGCTCTGGGATATCACCGTCGAAACCGAGATCCCCGTCGCCAAGATCAGCCCTACTCCCCGTAAGGACGGTCGCCAGCTGCTCAGCAAGAGCTTGAATAAGGTTGCGTGGGAGCCTACCGAGGGCAAGAAACTAGCCACGGGCGGCATTGACGCCGTGGTCAGCGTGTTTGAGGTTGGCCCTGACCTAGGAGGTAAGGAGTCGGTTCGGAGCGAGGAGTGGACCAACGTGAAGAAGCTGGTCGCCAGACTTGAAGCTGTAAGTGGGGGTGTTGTGGGCTTCGTATAAGCAAGTGGGCTTGGGTGTTAGCAAAAAACAAGTCCTTTGTGTGTCCCCGTTTTGACCTGGTGCGAGTAAGTGGCTTCTGGTCAGGGGGAGTAAATGGCTGGCTACCTTGGCATGCGAGCGTCTGTATTATACCCGGCCCCGAGAATGGCATTTGCAAATGTCGAACGATGGATGATATGACATGGTGGGCGTGTTGTGGTGTTTTGGCTTTCCCAGCTTTCTAGAGACTCACCTAGGATACCAAAATATGCTTGACTGAATGGATGGATGTGGAGAGCGAAGAGTTAAAATCGCGCTAGCATAACTAAATTACCTTACGACGGGAAAGAAGTCCGGTGTTAGTTAAATATCTGTATTACTCCTCATTGCGCCGTAGCAATGTAATGCATGCCTGTTCTTTTGGCGAAACATTCCTGCGTGTGATACTATCTACATACTCAAACATAAAGATGGCCTTGGTCCATCCTGATCATCATGACTATCCATTCCGTCCTCGGTAGTGGGCGTAGGGGACGCAGAGGGCCCTAACGATGGAGGGCTCTACTCTATATCGTCAACAGCCCAAACGCCCACACCTTTCTTCTCAAGGCTGCTCTTGAGCTTCCCCAGCACGGCCGTCCTGCGCTCTCTCTTCTCCTTCACGGCCTTCTTCTCTGTGTCTCCAAAGCCGCTTAACTTCTTGCGCGGCGGCGTGTTGAATATGCCCCCACCGATGGATCCGGATATTGAGTGGCGCAGCACGCTGCTACGCTGCGGCGTGCTCTCCCTTACTGACCGTTCTGGCGAAAAGACAGATGCGGTTAATCTCTTGGGATTCGGCGTGGCGAAGGGGGAACCCTCACGACTACCGGCACCGGGACCGTGGGAGCCGAGTCGGAGCTTCCGGATTTGGTTTTCGAGGACGTCGATATCACCACTGCGCTTCTCGACCATGCTGGTCAGCTTGGTGATGGTGCGCACAACCGCCTCAATGGTCGGCGTTGGGCCGCCTTTGCCAATGGCACTGTTAGCGGAGACGATCCTAGCCTTGAGAAGCGTCAGGTTTTCCTCGGCCTCTGCCAGGAGCTTCGTAAATTTGGCGTACTCTCGCCGCAGATCACTTTGCTGTGCTGCCTGTTCTGCAGTAAGGGGCAAGGCCTTGATTGCAGTAGTCTGTTCGGGGTCCAGGCGGGAAGCAATGATCTTCTTCAGATCCGCCTGCTTATTGCGATCGCGAGCAAGCTCACGCTGGATATCCTCACATTCTGCAAGCTTTCCTGCTATATCCTTAACCCTTGCTTCATCAAGAGCGTTACTAAGGTCCTGGTCGATAATTTGGGCCAGGTCCTCGAGTCCGATTAAAGTCCAATCCTCTGGCGTAGCTAAATCTTGGCTCGTATACTTCTCGGTCCTGAATTCCTTGTGGCCTCTAATAAAGCCTGCAAGAGACCGTGCATTCAGACCAAGAGTATCAATCATAGAGTTAATGTCACGATATACAGCCTCTACCTGTGCTGGGACGCTATCACCGGCCGGTGGAGCTACACCTGAGTGGGCAATAAACTCATCAAGCTCCAGTGTTGGCTGTATTTCTGTTCTTAAAAGACTCTGAACAGTGTCATCCTCTTCATCAAGGAGTAATTGGTTCTCCTCGGCTTCCTTTTTAGCCTTCGCCTTCCGCTGCTGCTCAACGATTACGTCTTCGGCATAGGTGTCCTTGCTGATAATCGACGATCCCAATCGAGACTGCCCTCTCCTGGACGCAACAAGAATTTGAGACGCCATGTTAGGCGCACTGAATGATCGTGGCTGGTCCTTGCCAAGCATTCTCGGCGGCAATGAGCCTCTGACGGGGCTAGGTGAGCGAGGACTGAGAGGGTTCGGTTGAGGGAAAACCGGGGCATTCCGACCTAATTCACCGAAGAATGTTCGCCCCTCTTGATCCGGTCGTGATATCGTAGAGTAACTTGCTGCCAAACCATCAAATGAGCTTTGGGGAGTGAAACCGGGTGTCTTGTTTACTCCCGTGCTAGAAGGACTTAGTTCCTTAGCGACATCAACACCACTACCTTCACTGGCGGCCTCAGTCTCTTCTCCCTCTTCAGACAGGTCATCGTCGTCGCTATCTGACGGAACCGGCGGAAGATTTGTCGGAAATTTGAACCCAGGCCCAACGACTTCGGAGGCCGGCTTGGCAATGGGGAGAGCAGGGAACTCAGCTTCATAAGCTTGGGGCTGCTTTATAGGGTCTGGTGGGAGGGGCGAATCATCGATTGGTTTGGGCTTGGAAACGGTTCCAGGCAACGGAGGTAGTGGAGCATTATACGCCTTCTTGTTTGTGACTGGGTCCGGCGGTAGAGGTGCGTCACTAGCAGTTACAGGCGGATCATTAGTAGGTTTAGGCTTGAGAAAACTTCCGGGTAATTGAGGTAGGGGAGCGTTATACGCCTTCTTGTTCGTAATCGGGTCGGGTGGCAGGGGCGCATCACCACTGGCGACGGGTGACTCTCCGCCTTGAGTCTCATGATCAGTGTCCTTGGGAGTCGTCGAATCAGCAAGATCAGGTGGCAGGGGTGCGTCTTCAGCCCTAGGAGGCGTTCTCTTAAAATCTGAAGCGTCTGCAGTAACGGCAGATGAAGACGACGAGTCACCTAATGGATAAGTGGCCCTGCTAGTAGACTCTGGGGGTAGAGGTGCGTCTGGGATATCTTTCAGAGGCCTAGGAGTATCCTGCTCCACTTTCACTTGAGGAGTTTCAGCTGTTGGTGTCTGGGAACCGGAGGATCCAAGAACGCTGCTGAGCCCGCTGGGTGTTTTCGGGTGAAAATCAAAGAGCCCTTTGCTCTGTGGAGTTGATGAGGTTGGAGACAAGAATTTGGCTGGTGCGGGTGTTGAGGTTGGCGTAGTTGATTCCACATTCGTAGATGGGGCCGATAGCTGCCCCAAGGCATTTTGTGTCCCGGTAGCGAACGGGTTTGAAACTGCCGGCCTCGTTGACTCGTCTAGTGTAGATGTAAAGCCTGAAAACAATAACTTTTCTGTCTTTGGTGCTTCTTCATCGGCGTCATCCTTGTCATTTGGATCACGCTGGAAACTAGAAGTCAACTTGAAGGGTTGCGACCCAAAGACGTTTCCGGTACTCGGCTTAGTACTTGGAGCTCTGAATATAGACGTAGTATCCGTATCCATGGACACTTCAGGTGCTTCAGACTTTGTAGATGCAAATATATTAGATCCGCCAGCACTGCTATTCGATCCAAGGGACGCAAAGCCACCTTTGCTTGCAAAATTAGCGAACCCGCCACTCGAGGGTGCGGAGCTGATATTTGCGCCACCAAATGGACTTCCAGATCCGACGGTTTTGTTAGCATTGCTGCCGAAGCTTGATTGGCCAAATACAGGTGTGCCTGAAGACGCAGCCGCAGAGGCCCAAGGTGAAGATCTAGCACCAAGCCCAGTGGACTGCCCAAATGCCGGTGAAGCAGTAGTGCCAAAAGACGACTGGCCAAATTTCGGCGCTGAGGAAGCGGCTCCCGTGCCAAAACTGTTGGAGCCAAACGTAGGTCCGCTGGCTCCACCAGAAGAAGGCTGGGCTCCCCAAGGCGAACTCTTCGAGCCCAATGCTGAAGGGCTACCAAAGGCTGCGTTCTTGGCAGCTGACGTAGCTCCGAATGGGTTCGATTGAGCCGCTTTAGGAGTTACTGTCTCGATAGAGCTCGGGGCGTTGCCTTCTACAGCTGCAAGTCCGGGATATGTCGTCCCTTCTCTAATCGACTCGGAATATACTACCCACCAAACGGAAAGCACCCCCTCGGCATTGAGGACCCAGTAACCTGGCAAGGGGCCGGGAGACTGGTCCAACTCGTCGGTAGGTATAGGTTTGTAGACGTTCTCTCGGCTGGACAGATCAAGAGCCGTACCAATTGGCACCGGACTTTCCATACCGTCATCACCCATCGGCAGAGTAGCCCGCTTAGAATCATCAGCTAACTCGGTAGTGGCGAAGACATTCGTAGGGCCATCCGGAGCCAGTGGTGTTTTGGACCGCGCAAGAAGACCAATATCAGGGCTAGCAGTTGAAGAGCAAATAAGGAGGTCCTGGAGATTCGGCGGGAAGTCCTTTAGTCGCATAATCGTGTGATGTGGAGTCTTGTCGCTTCCAAAGGGGTCTACAGGGTCGCCAAGTTTCTGGAATTGAAAGTTCTGTCCCTGTCTTGTGATGATATGGCACATAGTCTGGGGGGGCTGTTCCGAAGCGGAAACGTGAAAAGATAGGAACACGTCGTTCTCGAGCCAAACCAGCGAGGAAACTAGCCAATATTGTTAGTTTAGAGACTCAGCGGTTCAATGTAAGCACGAAACCCACCAAAATAAGACGGACTTAGATCCGGCGGCCGAGGAATTTCTGCCTTGACGGCGCCTTCGGGTGTCATTTGAAGCATAGTACCATCACCAAGGCCGGCTACCAACTGTTTTCCCTTGTTGCTCCAAGCCACACAACTGACTTGGTCTTTCAAGATCTGGCCGTTGGGTCCCGGTATGAAATTCCGCTCCTTCATATTTGCCATAAGAAGCTTGCCCTCGTTCGTCACAACAGCGCATAACTCGCCCTTCTCTGGACGAGGGTTCGGAACCAGGGCCCTAAGTGACTCGCCATTGGTGGGTATCTCGAAAGAGGCCTGGGTCGAGCCTTGCTGGAGAGCTTGGACTTCATATGCCGCCAAACCTCCTCCTTGCTCCGCTGACAGTATCAAATAAGTTTCGTCGGCCGTGAAAGCGAGTTGGCATATTCGTATAGGTAAAGGCAGCTTTAGCTGAGGCTGGAAAGCTCGGATGTTACTGTCGCCTTCTTTAGGGCCCTCAAATGCCTTCCGGACGGATTCCGTAGAAGCTAGCACGACAGCGTCAGGGCCAGCAGCAGCAACGAGGCCTTTTCGCGATGCAATGCTGAGGAGGGAGGCGTTCTCGGCCGGCGGCGGAGACCATTGCGATGTTAGACGGAGCTTCGCATCACCAGCTAATGATAGGAACCCCAGAGCTTCGGTTTGGATGAAACCAAGCTCAGGACCTTGGGAAACACCGCCAGCATTTCCCGTGTTTCTAAAGCCGAAAGCCATGTTGATTGCAGAAAAAAGGTTCGGTTTACGGGCAAGTGTTCATAGAATGGTCGCTGTCACATTGGTAGGTAGGATTGTTTGTATCAGAAGCTTCAGTTAGCCCACGTGTGGAGCCTCTTGGATACAATTGATCGGGTTGCGCAGTTGGGTATTCGCCTTTTTCGGACTTTCGGATGTTAGGTGGGTTTTCAGACAAAGGGACATGTCTGCATGGAAGACAGGCCGCAAAAGTCTGAAAAAGAGAGGAATGAGGGCAGCTCCGACACTGGCGCGCAATGGAACTTGAGCTCAACTTTTTTAAGACGAGATGCGCTTACCTGCAGTTGGTTGCTATGTAGGTACACTATGCACCTAAACAGTTCGCGTACCCCTGTCGCTGCATCGGAGCTTAGGACCATATTATTCCTGCTACCTATCGGGTAGTATGTTATTTGTACCTAGGAAATACCGGCTCCGACTTGCGGAATATAGACGAGCCCCGCCTAGTGGTCCGTGTATCTAACAAGTATCCGATACTTTCTCAGGTAGGCAAGCACAACGCGTTGAACAGTAACCGTAGGAAGGTAAGGGTAAGGTCCAACGTAGGCAGCTAGCTCCCGGTCGTCATCCGCTTCACTACACCCAATTCCATCAAACATACATCTTCATTGATAATTTGGTCTCAACGAACCCACCACCAACAACCTTATATCCCTCTTTCCATACCAGCGCTTGCCCGTTCGACGCCGAGCCGCCTCCAGGTTTTACACCCAACCCTACCTCACAGGACCATTGCAGCAGACCAGCCAGCATGCCTGGCTTCGACTTTTCGAACTACAACCGCAATGCGGCTCTGCATGCACGAGGTGTTCCTTTGCCCAAGGCGACCAGCACAGGTACCACCATCGTCGGCTGTATATTTGATGGCGGTGTGGTGGTGAGTTACGACTAGATTCCTTTGCTAGCTCTGTAAGTAATATCGCACTGATGCAAAACGATAGATCGCCGCCGATACTCGAGCCACTAGCGGTCCCATCGTCGCCGACAAGAACTGCGAGAAGCTGCACTACATCTCCCCACAAATCTGGTGCGCTGGTGCTGGTACTGCCGCCGATACCGAGTTCACCACTGCGCTCATCTCCTCTCAACTCGAACTTCACTCTCTTTCGACAGGTCGGAAGCCTCGCGTCGTTACTTGCATGACCCTCCTCAAGCAACACCTCTTCCGGTATCAGGGTCATATTGGAGCGTATCTAGTGGTTGCCGGCGTCGATCCTACTGGAACCCACCTTTTCACCGTGCACGCTCACGGTAGTACGGACAAGCTTCCCTATGTGACCATGGGATCGGGATCGCTCGCAGCCATGTCCGTGTTTGAATCGCAATGGAAGCCGAACTGCACCAAGGAGGATGCCATGGAGCTCTGTTCTCAAGCCATTCAAGCGGGTATTTTCAACGATCTGGGTTCGGGGTCCAACGTCGATCTAGCAGTCATTACCGGAGACAAGACGACCTTACACCGTGGCTTCATTAAGCCGAACGAGCGTAGCCAGAAGCTAAAGAACTACAAATTCAAGCGTGGTACTACCGCAGTGCTCAACGAGAAGATTATCACCAAGGATGAGATTGGAAAGTACGTCAGTGTGCAGGAGCTGGAGTCAAGCGAAGGAGAGAAGATGGACGTTGACTCATGAGGCATATGAGGGCCTCAAAGGAAGGAAACCCAGCGCTCGTCCTCTGTACCCATATGCTGTGATAATATGAGGATATTGCGAGCTCCTGAACATGATGGACATTGAATAGGGTATTCCGTGGTAATGCAAACTCCTAGCAAATCCATCAATAACAAACTATTTTCTAAGATATCGATGCTGCTGGTATGAAACTGACTACTTGTGCGAACGAATTCTCGACAACCTTGAGAAGATGCGGCAAACGTATAGAACTTAATACGGCCATGGTCTGTCAACGGTCCTGAAGCTCTTCTTAGTCAGCTGAGGGCTCGGTTCCAATAGGGGCTTAGCTCAACTCCTAGCTTGGTCCACTCACTTTTCTTAGATGCGTTGTTTCCACGGAAGATAAAATGGCCTGGGATTATTTCGGTGTAATTATTTTCTCTAGTTTAGTTGGTATACGGTAGTGTAGAAGAGAGAATCCTACGCCCAGGTTTAGAATACATTTATGCAAGGCACAAAGCACATGGGTATATTAAGTTGATCCGTAGCTTACTTGGGCTAAGATTGCGGGGAGTGGGCTCTCACAGATGCGGAGGAAGGCCCATTAAACAAGAGAAACTTTGCACAGCTACTCCAACATCGAAGTTAATGATATCACCTCGATAGTGCTATTACCTAATACATGCTATGTTGTAATCACCCAGCTACGTTCTGCGAACCTGCTGGCAGATGGCATCTCCGCAAACAACCTCACCTTTCTTCGGCTGATCCTCCCTAGCGTCCTAGGTCCTAGGCCAGCAAGCGTCAGCAACGTCTCCCCGAGTATGACATGACCGTGCCCAGCCACCGATACCCCAGAACCAGGGTAGAAGCGGGCTACCCCGCAAGCAGCATCAGCTTTCCAAAGTTTTCGATAGCTTCTAAGGTTAGGTTAGGAGTGTTTACCCCAGCAACTGCGCCGTAGCTTGGGGGAGGGTGGTACGAGGGTTCATTCCTTTACAGATACATGTAGTTTTGTTTTTTTATATATTTACCAACGGAACCCAGTTCGCGTCCCTCATGTCTCCCAAGTTGTCTTTGTGCTGAGTGAACTTGCTCATATCTGACTTCTGATCCGTACTCCCGTTCATCACCATACTGGGATTTTTGACTCGTCAAAATAGCTCAGTATGACGGGCTTACGGCGCGTAGCAGCAGCGTTAGCTTTATCCTCACCTGGCTTAGTCTACGGTCTTTACCAGAACGGCTCAACCTTCACACCTTGCGACTCGCCATTGTACTGCCAGGGCGATGTTCTGAAGCAGATCGAATTAGCTCACCCTTTCTCGGACTCCAAGACCTTTGTAGACCTGTAATTGTGGATGTTTAATCCCCAAATAGTTGCGCCGGCTAACGAAGGAACAGGCCAACAAAGAAGCCATTGGACGAGGTCCTTGCCGCCTTCGACAAGCTTAGCAAGCCACTTAGCAACAACACTGAACTTAACGAGTTTCTGTCAACTTACTTTGGCGAGGCCGGGTCTGAGCTAGCCCCGGTTTCTCGAGACCAGCTCAAGACCGGTCCGGCCTTCCTAGACAGCATTGACGATTCCGTGGTCAAGCAATTCGTACAAAAGGTCATCGACATATGGCCCGATTTAACCCGGACATGTAAGAAAATCTTGGAGCGACTATTCTCAAGTTTTATGCTTAATCCAAGACGCGCTGACGCCAGGAATTATAGATGTGGGTGCTGGTAACTGCACGGGATGCGTTGACAGCTTCATTCCAGTCAATCGCACTTTCGTCGTTGCCGGCGGCCGGTTCAGAGAGTCCTACTATTGGGATTCATACTGGATCATTGAGGGCTTGCTGAGAACCGGTGGCAGCTTCATTGAGATCTCAAGGTGGGTCATTTATCCGGCCCTCGATTCGCAATCGACGTGCTAACTATCAGCTCAGAAACATCATTGAGAACTTCCTCGACTTCGTCGAGCAGTTTGGATTTGTTCCCAATGGCGCCCGCATATGGTAAGTGAGAGAATTGGTTTCCGGCATTGCACCCTATTCCTGTTCAAATCATGTTTAGAGAAGTACTAGGCATCATATAAGAATACTAACTCTTCGGTAGTACGTAGTGTTGCTCTCACGTTCCCGCCACTTCCTACCCCTTTGTGTCTCTTTCGGCGTAAAGTGCATGCACAATGTATTGCGACGTTCGCAAAAGCTTAACGTATAATAGACTACTTGAACCGTTCCCAACCACCACTCCTGACGCAGATGGTCAAGACTTATATCGACTATACCAACGATACAAGCCTTCTCGACCGTGCCCTGCCTCTGCTAATCAGGGAGCATCAATTCTGGATTGAGAACCGCACAGTAGCGATCACATCGGGCGATAAAACCTATAATTTAGCGCAGTAAGTAATCTTTAGGCGGCGTATTCTACATCTTATATAACGGTATCTTATATTTTGGTATTTAATTAAATAGCTACGGGGTCCAGAATACCGAGCCACGGCCAGAGGTGCGTAGATCTCGGGGATATGATAACTATCCACCATTCCCTCCCAACAGCTTCACTTGACCAGGGAGATGCACCTAGGTCAAATGATAGAAGTTATCGAAACACTTCCTTGTGCATAGCTAACCTAGAAATTCAGTCGTATCGCGAGGATTATATTACGGCCAATAACCAATCCTACTACGCGAACTCCGGCATAATCTATCCTGAGACACACCCCTTGAATGACACTGAGAAAGCCGTGCTTTACGCGAATCT
The DNA here is from genome assembly GCA_000931505.1 of Hypoxylon sp. E7406B. NCBI lineage: Eukaryota > Fungi > Ascomycota > Sordariomycetes > Xylariales > Hypoxylaceae > Hypoxylon > Hypoxylon sp. E7406B. Next base: position 39,312 of record JYCQ01000106.1, on the reverse strand, counting down.
TGCTTCGGGCGCCGAATCTGGATGGGATTATAACTCGCGCTTCATTGCCACTCCATCCGATGCCGCCCACGATGTTTACTTCCCGTTACGTTCTCTTAACACCGGGAATATAGTTCCCGTAGACTTAAATTCTATTTTGTATGGCAACGAGATTGCCATAGCAACCTACCTGAATCAGACCGGGAACGATACATTGGCCATAGAGTTCGAGGAGCTAGGAAAGAATCGATCAGAAGCCATGTATGCACTTATGTGGAACGACAAGTACCGGAGTTACTTCGATTACAACCTAACCTCAGCATCGCAAAACCTCTACATACCAGCAGATTCAGATGCCACAGCAGCCCAGAAGGCAGACGCTCCTGAAGGTTATCAGGTTTTCTTCCACATCGCTCAGTTTTATCCGTTCTGGCTAGGTGCAGCTCCTCCCCAGCTAAGGGACAACCCCTTGGCCGTGAAGCTCGCGTTTCAACGTGTGTCAGATCTTCTTGCGGAGAAGGCCGGCGCAGTCGCTGCGACGAACTATTTGACTGGGCAGCAATGGGACCAACCAAATGTCTGGCCACCGTTGATGTACGTATTGATGAAAGGTCTTCTCCAGACACCAGCGACTTTCGGTACGGAAGATCCGGATTATGTCGACACGCAAGATCTTTCTCTTAAATTGGCTCAGCGTTACTTGGACAGCACATTCTGCACCTGGCGTGCCACAGGTGGATCTACGGACGAGACTCCTCAACTGCAGGGATTCGGCCCGGAAGACACGGGAATTATGTTCGAGAAATGTATGTCGCTTCGTTTTCATTCCATATATACACTCTTTCCCCCTTTATCTCGTCCTTTAATAGGGACTTTAATAGATATTGACTCGTCGCAGACGCGGACAATTCAACAAACGTCGCCGGTGGAGGGGGCGAGTATGAAGTGGTTGAAGGATTCGGTTGGACAAATGGTGTATTGATATGGGCAGTTGACACATTCGGCAACAAGCTGGAGAGACCCGATTGCGGAAATCTAACGGCAGCGAATACATCGCCACAAAAGATGAGGAGAGATGTTCTTGGCCAGAGGGCCGTTGAACTGCACCCTTACGATGCTAGGTGGATAAAGAAATTCGGCCGAGCACTATGAAGGGCCCAAGATACATAATCTTGTATCCATTGATGATTTAAAACTGAACATATAATAGCTCTTCCAATTAATCTTAATACTCGCGAGGGTTTACCACAGCTAGGTAACATGGGTATGTCGTATGGGGATTTACTTGCCGTAACTCTGGTGTGTGTGGTTGCAAACCACACGAATATTTTCTTATTTCTTGACAGTAAAAACCGAGGGACATGGAAATGATGCTAGCATGGCCGCCTTCTTCAAGCCTCCTTTTCGCCCGCTTTCGCCTAGACGCTTCACGAGCTAATGTCTCTTCGGTAACGCTTAATAGTCAAAGCTATGGACGGCCGAGGATCGTTTTAATTGTGGCGATGAACATTATCCGATTGGAGACCGAAGCTTCTCTAGGCAACTATATAGAACAACACAGTCGAGGGTTGCTTCATTCGACAAGTCTGAAAGTATTAGGGAAGTAATAGGGATAACGCGTTAGCTCTAGGAATTTGATAGGTAACCGAGTTGGCATAGAGCAAGAGTAATCTACATGTAGACAAGGAACTACTAGGGAGTACCAAGATAATACCTTACATACGATGTAGCTACGTGTTCTAGGACACCAAGCCAACCTCGGTGGGATCGAAGACGGTTGCGTACCCACCAACATCCACCCAGGCAATTCCAGGTACGTTACCTTACGCTACTCTAAACACCTTGTTGGCTATAATACGCCTATTCCAGAAGTTGCCATTGAGCTCACGTCAAACGTGTAGTGCTCTCACACGGGCTCGTGTGTTAACAGGCCAGCTAGTTCGATAAGGTTACTCGCGTGATCGGACCAATACGTTGTCCAAGTTCGCTCACCTCTCTGGGTCCCTGGTCAATATCCCGTCTGGGAAGAAAGCTTATTCGTGCCAGGCCTCGGCTATCTATTAACTATACCGAGCATGGGTGAATATGCTGTTTTTACTAGTGTTGCATTGTGGTTCGTATTCTTGCCGTGGCCTGCCAGTAAAGAATATGACGTATGGACATTATGAAGTTCTCCGTAGCGTAAGTCTATAGCACTCTGGTATTTGACATCTTGTTCAACCCTATCAAACAATCCAGTGAATTCGCTAAGCTCGCCGAATGCTGCAAGCCAATCATAATTCCCGATCTTTAATATGTTACCTTTTTCTAGCGTCATGTTCAATTCATATTCGATCTTAGACCTCCATCCTTGTTCGCCTATAGGCCGTATTATAGCTGGCCATTGTGGTTGGTGCAGGCATCAACGCAGGATATAACCGTCTAAAACTGGCAAGTCATAGATTGCAGCGATTATGCTCCTAGAAGAGCTTAGTATTTCATATGAGCATTGCCCAATGATTATTATACTGCTGACGAAAGCCGAGGTAATTGCAGTCGGAAGTGCCGTTACTTGAGAATTCTGGGATCGGGATTCCGAACCTAGTAGAGCAGCTGGACTGCGGCTGGAATACTTGGTAGGATTTCTAGGATACCTTTTCTGACCCTAGGCTCTTCTCCATGCTTAGAGGCAGGGGCTTTTTGATCGATTCCGCCGAATACGTTAAATTTGCCCAAAATAGGAGACTCAAGCGGAAGACTTAGTTGAATGCCCGGCAGAACAGTCGGATAATCAAATAGGTAGCGAAACTTTATAAGCAGTTAGACTTCACAATGAACGATATCTATAAAGAGTATAGACTTCTCGTCGGCTGTAAATCTTCCGTCTAACTCATCAACAAAGCATCACTAAAGTTTTCTAGCAGATTTCATAGCATATTGTTCTCCATGACAATGGGTGGCCTCTTAAACCTCGTTCTTATTCTGCCGACTGCAGTTACTGCTCTTGTCCTAGGTAGTGGCTGGCCTACCTCAGGCACCGAGAGCGGTCAAGTTCGCGTCTATAGCTGGAGCCAGGCACAAGAAGTTGGATGTTTGACGAAGGAAGGGGAATGGACTGCGTCCGGAGCTTGCGACACGTTCAAGGTGCAAGCGCTCGGGGAGGTCTACGTAGACCAGGAATGGACTCAGCTTGACATTGTAACTAGCGCTGGCAACAGGTGCTGGTTCCCTAATGATGATCTGAAGCTTGTTTGCGATAGCTCCGTCAACGGCACTCTTTGGCTGCACGCATCGAACTATAAAAACGATAGTTAGTGGCAACCTACTCGGGGCGTTGGATTCAATTCGAGACTAATACGATCAAAATCTAGTCCTTGTTCACAACCGGGCGTTGGATAGCTACATCCCCTTTGATGGCGCCAAACCCTCCGGAGGCAACGCGGTGGCTTTGAAGGGCAACGAGCAGACCCAGGACGGGAACAACTACCAGCTCATCTGGGCAAAGGCGTGAACGCCACAATAAGGGAGTGTGGTGGTTGCTGTCAGGTTCGTGGGGGTATCTATATGTGGGAACTGTCTGTCCTACACGGACACCGACACTGATATTGTATATATCGAGAAATATCTATACCACGATGTATAGAAATATATGCGAGACTGAGGTGGAGTTTATACTTTATATGTGAAAGATAAGGTACCTATACTCAATATTTGGGTTTGCCCGGGCGCTATCTAGATCGGAACGCACCTCCACGGCGCCTGTTAGGTAAGCTGGAGCCGCTAGACCCTTGCACCCTGGCACATTAGCAGGGCACATGTACCTACTGTAGGGATGTATGCGCATACAGTTCCAAGGTTGGTTCTAGCCCGCTGCCAAGGCCCCACTTCGCTGCAAGTTAGAGCTTCTGTCCCTTGGACTCCCGGTTCAATTGGCCTCGAAAGGTGAAGGTGGCCTTTCCTGAGCCTTGAATAGGTACACGTACTCAACTTTTTGATTCTCTCCCTGGCTCGTAGCGTGCCTCGCATTCCTTACTTCGCGCCGAGTCTAGGTATTCCAATGCGGCGGCGACGGTGATTTCTTTCGCAATTCTTTCTATTGGATTGACTTTCAAGGTTCTCTACTTTTCGGGGTCAAGGCTTTGTTACCCGTCGCGCAGAATTCGATTTGGAGTCTGCGCTTGCGCAACATATCGATTGATCGACATGCCTGCGAAATCGAGATTCACAAGGCTGGATGCCTTCACTAAAACTGTCGAGGATGCGCGGATACGGACGACCTCTGGTGGAATTGTCACCATTGTATCCTTAATCGTCGTCCTCTGGCTTGCCTGGGGAGAATGGTCCGACTACAGGAGGATAGTTATCCATCCCGAACTTATTGTCGACAAGGGCAGAGGTGTGTTTGATGCCAATGAATTTAACTATACTGTTTCAAGCTTCTCATGCTTCAATCGTAGGAGAGCGAATGGAAATACATATGAACATCACGTTCCCTAAGCTTCCTTGCGAACTTTTAACCCTCGATGTGATGGACGTTTCCGGCGAGCAACAGCATGGTGTATTGCACGGCGTGAAGAAGGTTAGGTTGCAGCCCGCTTCCCAGGGAGGAGGTGTCATCGATGTGACTGCTTTATCCCTGTAAGTCTGATGTCGTTCCGTCGCTGCTCCCCAGTCCCTTCTCAACTAACCGGTACAGACACTCCAAGGAGGAGAGCGCCGAACACCTAGATCCTAACTACTGCGGCCCTTGTTACGGCGCGCCTGCCCCGAGTAACGCCGAGAAACCCGGCTGTTGTAATACTTGCGACGAAGTTCGGGAAGCATATGCCCAGGCATCCTGGGCCTTTGGTAGGGGCGACGGCGTTGAGCAATGCTTGCGGGAACACTATGCCGAGAAATTAGACGAACAGAGACACGAAGGTTGCCGGATCGAGGGCGCGATCCGCGTTAACAAAGTCATCGGCAACTTCCACTTTGCGCCGGGCCGAAGCTTTAGCAATGGCAACATGCACGTTCACGATTTGAAGAACTACTGGGACAGCCCAGTTCGTCACTCATTCGAGCACGAGATCCACCAGCTTCGCTTTGGACCTCAGCTGCCCGAGGACATCACGCGGAAGCACGCCAGGAACAGCCCTTGGACTAACCACCATATTAACCCGCTTGACCAAGTCAAACAGACTACTGATGATCCCAACTTCAACTTCATGTACTTTGTGAAGGTCGTTCCCACTGCCTATCTTCCCCTTGGCTGGTCGGGACCGGGCAGCCATAACCAACCAGTTGATGACGATGCTTGGTTGGGAAACCTAGGTAGTGCAATTGATGGCAGCCTGGAGACGCATCAGTACTCAGTCACGAGCCACAAACGAAGCCTGGCTGGCGGCGACGATGCAGCTGAAGGCCACCAAGAACGAATGCACGCGAGAGGTGGTATTCCGGGAGTCTTCTTTTCTTACGTAAGTCCGTCCCTTAGCTGCTCTGATGGATAGCTCCTAATAGAACGCAGGATATTTCGCCCATGAAGGTCATCAACCGCGAGGAACGTGCCAAAACTTTCACCGGGTTCCTGACAGGTCTGTGTGCTGTTATTGGCGGCACCCTAACGGTAGCTGCAGCTGTGGACAGGGGCGTATATGAGGGTGCGACGAGGCTGAGGAAGCTACAGGCAAAAAATCTATAAAGGGGGGCCACTATATCCTACTTCAATTGTAAATTAATGCCCGATCGTGATGGATTTTTTTTTTTTTTTTGCTTGATCTAGGCACTGGGAATGGAGTTTTCGGTTAGCTAGGAGAACAATGCCTTTTCAATTTAAAAAGTATAGAGCGGTTTATCTCTTATAGATTTGATTCCAACTTGTTGCTGAAAGTAAGCGGAGGATTAGAGGTTGCATAGTTCCTTAAAAGCGATAACCGACGCAGTATTCGTGAAAGCTTTCATGTAGGATATGCATTTACAAGACTTCCCTAAAATGAAAGGAGATGATTCCCCTTTGCCTCCTTGTGACGCTAGAGGTCCATTGTTTTTGTTTGTGTTTGTGGTGAGTGTTTGGTCAGTACATAGTGTTCAGCCTACTTGCCCACAATGTGCAAGAATTCAGCTTGCTTGCTAAAGCCTGTTGTCGTGGTAGACGTTTGCGAGAACATATTATTTGCTAGATGGCCGAGCACCCCTGACGTCAATCTCCCGAAGAATAGTTCCCGATGTGCTGAACTCAGCTTATGGTTGGTTGATGTAATCCAGGCACAGGGTCAGCTTATCAACTCTGTCTCAGCCACACGTAGCGCACAATCTTGCATACCTGTCATATTTTATTATTGTGATGACGGCATATTTTGGGAAGTGTCTTCGGAAAGCAAAGCGATTACATACATAGTACATCTGTAGGATTTTAGTAGTGCCTATATAATTTTGGACTATTGGATTAGCACCTTACTGGTTACTGCTCACGCGCATAATGTCCAATAAGGGAGATCATGTAGAAGAACACTGCCAGGTACGGGGCTCTGAGTGTCCTCGTATTTTTTTGGTACACGGATTTAGATGATTGGTCACGATCATATGCTCCCCATACGCTAAGCCTTCCTTGGAGAAACCCGCCAGCTCCCGCATCATTTTACTGTGTTATAATAGGCTAGACATCCATCCAACTGACTTCGACGTTCCGCTAAGCCAGTCTAGGCACAACGCCAAGGCGCCATCTTGAGATTCATTTCTGGGTACTGTTGTAACTTCTGGCTTGTATTCGCTTCCAACTGCAGTACAATGTATGGCCGGCATATTACGTGTAAGAAAAAGAAAGGATATTCAACAGGGTAGAGATTGAGTTTAACGAACACACGCTACCTGTCTTGTGACAGCGCGGGCCGACATACGCGTGGGTGAAGCTAAAGCAAGTCCCCTAACCTAGTGGACATGTATGTACCGTTCCATGGGTGTGGGGAAACCTTATTAGCTAAGACTCCCAAGCTTATCCAATGAAGGAAAGGCCGCCCCTGGTGACAGTCAATTTCGGGATACCGTGCGCAAACGGTACGTGGTACCCAGAGATGTGCGATTTTACTAACCTGAATGGTAGTGGTGCTGTAGTGGTGAAGGTACGCCAAGCCGTTCATGACACTGTACCAAGAACTCTGAAGCAATTTGGCTGGCTCCTCGACCCTCTCCTTCTGACGATGAACCCCCGGGGCAATCCCCAATCACCTTGATTATTCTTCCTCTCATGGCACACGCATTTGCATTTGCGCAGACAGAGTCAAAGTCCCATTGTATTCCTCTTCTTTCCGTCTTATCCTGCTGTTGAGGCCAGGCGTTCCTTTGGTGATCATTCATCGTCCGTTCCTTGCTTTTACATACACGCCAATTATCATTCGCATCGGCTACAGAGTCGCTTCTACTTGCCTGTACCTACCTGTCTCTCCTCCTTGACCTTGACCCTTTTGTCAACTTCAAACCTGACTGCATCCTTCATATCTTCCGAAAGTACCTTATTACTCGGCATCAAATGAACAAGACGATTCCTGATTTGTTTGCCTACCTACCTACCTACGGCGTATTACAACCTAAACAACTCGATTAATAGACTCCCTTTTAGTCCGACTTCAATCCTATCACTACGGCAATCCTGCATTCCTGTCGCAACCCACCATCCAGGTAGACCTATAAGCCGTCTTCATGTTCTATGCGCTTTCCAAGTATCGCTTACGACCGCTTCGCCTCCGATCTACAAACCCTCGCTAAACTACCGTAACATTGATTTGAATTGTGCCTCATCCTACGCTTGGTCGATACTGCGAAGCACTCCAGCCTGGTCGCCCACTTGCGAACTACAGGCGCATAGGGAGATAGAACATTACGGCTCAACACGGGATTGATCTATACGGGACGTCCAAATTTGATCTCGGCCTCGATATTCTCGCCTCACCATGGCGAATAGGCCTAATTTTATCGACCTGAGGGCCAACTCCTCGAACTCGGTTGCTAGTTCGTCATCCCGCCCTCTTAGGTCCCCACGATTGCATGTCGCAGGAGAAGTACCTCCTGCTCTATCTCCGCTCGATGCTTTCGCCGCTCAGAGCCGCTTGCTTGCCAAGCAACTGGAGGAGAGTGCCAAAGCCGGCAGGCGGATGAGTCGTCTGCCTCCCTTGACGACCGAGAGTCCGTTAATCGTCCAAGGGCGTTCTGAGTACTTTCGTTCTATGTCTTACGACTCCTCTGATGAGCAGCCTGAATCGTCGCAGTCAAATACCGGACTTGGCTTGACTACAGAGGTGGAATCGCCATCAGAACGACCCGTTTCGATGCACCCTCGAATGAGCCGTATACCTCCTACCCCCGATCAATCGATACCTGTACCTCCCAACCCATTCCTTGAGAACGCACGTGGTCGACAGCTTGAAAGGCTTGATGAGGATGGTGGGCTGTATGGCGCCCGCAGAGAACAATCGCCTAGTGACCTGGAGAGCATTGGGGACAAGTCAACAGAGCTTAAGTCGACCGAGCACGATCGCGAAACCCGAGAAACCTCGCCTACCCGCAGCCGCTTCCCTCCGTCGCCAGAGAAGCTAACTAAAACATTGTCGCACGACTCTGTAGGATTGGTTCCACCAAGGCCTGTGTTCCCCAAGCGCTCTTCAAGTATAATGTCAGCGCCTCCAGACGCCACTGGTGACGATCTTATGAGCGCTTCTTTTCATTCGCAGCCGGGACGAAAGCTTTCCTCGAGTAGCGCATTCTCGGGACCAGGTCTTGCGTCTCCAATCGCTCATTACCAGAGGTCTCCTTCAATCAGTTCTGATGTTTCTGCACCTCTGCCACGCCCTTCTTTCAACTTCTCTCGACCACTAAGCCGGGCTGGAACACCCGGTCTAGAAGCGCCATCTCGGCAAGCCTCGTCAGACAGCCAGCCATCCTTCGTTCTCGCTGATGATACTGCCCACACTCCGGTCAGTATGCATAGCGAAGCGTTCTTGGAGGATGATGGGAGGGGTGCTCCTTCATACATTTACTCAAAGTACTCGCTACCGAGGGGTAAATCCCTACAACGCAATTCGGCTATTTTTCGCGATAATGAACCACAGTCTTCCTTCGTTTGGGAAAACCCAATTGTTCCTCCGAGCAATGTTCAGACTATTCCCAGAGGCGGGCAAGCGCCGCCATCGCCGCCCACCCGGCCGTCGAGTTCTTCGTCGAGATTTCAAGAAGGCGCTCATGCTGGTGATCCTCTTCTAGCCCGTCCATCAGTAGAACGAAGTAAACTTTCGAACGAAATGTCCTTAGACGGGCGACAGCCATCGCCTGACCCAAGTCGCCCATCAACCAGCATGAGTAGGGCTTCAGAGGATGTACCCAGAGGACGTACCCTCACGTCACCGCTTCACGAACAAGCTCGAGGGCGGACGCCGATGTCTCTGTCTACGAATGACTCTGCTAGTACCATTAGACCGCCCAAGTCACAGCATTCTAACGCACCTACGGGCTCTGAAATGAGCGCAGAAGAGCATCTGGCCAAGGGTATCGAGTGCCACGAAAAAGACTCTTTAAATGAATCTACCTACCACCTACGGCTTGCAGCACGTGCGGGCGACCCGACGGGGATGTTGCTGTATGCCCTGGCTTGCCGGCACGGATGGGGCATGCGAGCAAATCAGAGGGAGGGTGTGGAATGGCTACGGAAAGCCGCCGACGTTGCCAGCGCTGAAATTGCAGAAGACGAAGACCATGTCAAGGAGGGAAAATCCGTGGATATCTCGGAACTCAAGGCCCGCAGGGCGCAGTTTGCTTTGAGCATCTACGAGTTAGGCGTCAGTCACATGAACGGCTGGGGKATTGAGCAGGACAAGGCACTTGCCCTACGGTGCTTCGAAATTGCTGGAAGTAAGTGAATCCTCAGAGGAAAGTCGTTTTGACAGCTACTCTAACAGAATCAATAGGCTGGGGTGACGTTGATGCTCTTGCCGAGGCTGGCTTCTGCTACGCCAAAGGTGTCGGCTGCAAAAAGGATCTCAAGAAGAGCGCTAAGTTTTACCGCATGGCTGAGGCTAAGGGCATGAGCATGCCAGGAAACAGCTGGTAAGTCTTTAGAAGCTAAATGATTTATCCCCTATGACTAATATTTCGTGCCATAGGATCCACAAGCCGAAATACAACGACGATGCCAACAGCGTGAAGAAGCGCGCCCGAAGCAAGTCAAGAAGCAGGGGAATATTCCACAAGAAGGCCTAGGGAAAAGAGAAACAGGCAAGATGAAGTCGGGCGGATTACTCGGTTATGATTCGTATCATTCTAACTTACTCGGCGTTTGGTGGCAGCATCTATCCAACAAAAGCAGCAAAATACCATTCCAGCATAACGATAGGGGGCCAGGTTGCATTTATTGTTTACAACCATTTTGCGCAGAATACCCCCGGACATGAGGAAATATCACGAACAACAGTGCCTCATGCTGGACAAGCTTGGGATTAAGAAGGCACAGAGGTGCAGCAGGACCGCGTCAAGATTTGGACTGTCCTTGTGTATATGAAGAGCACTCGGAAGGCGAGCAGGGCTCTTTGTGATTGCGAATGTGCGTTGTATATAACCATGTCCTCTGCACAAAAAGACACGGGAGATTCTCGATGAGCTGGCCGTAGATAGCAAGAGAGCAGGGTCGTCTGAAAAGGATCCCCGTTGTTCCGAGACAGGGATCTTGACGGATGTATGACTCTTTAGGGAGGCTTTGAAATTTCCAAAAGATTTTTAAAACATAGACCCTCAAGAAGGGGAGGTCAAGTCGGCTACCGTAGGCTAGTGGCTCAAGTATATCCTCGATCGATGTGATGCATACCTAAATACCTGCCCAGGTACACCATTTACCATTATTCCCTGGGCATTTGAAAACATGACTATTACGCATGTTAGCTCACGGTTTGGACTGAGACAGCTTATGGGAAGGTAGGGGGTTTAAGGTGGCACTGAGGCGCGTAGATAGGCTACTAGATGCACATCTGCAGCCCATTCGCAGCCGTCACCAGGTGATTCTTACTGACCACTTACTAGGGGCCGTTTATCGCGACCTCATCCATTAAGCTGCATTTTATTCATTCCACTACACCTCTTGAGGTTTGCTGCTATATTGACTCCGCTGCTGTGTCTCGGAGTTCCTGCTCCGTGCTCCCTCGCCTTTCTCTGCAACGACCTTCCCAAAGACAGTACTTAATCTCTGGATAGCCTCCTCGCCAATTTGGTAGTGCGTAATGAGACGGCCGCCCATGAGTCGCAAGCCGACTTGACTACCTAACTCAACGAACCTGGGGGAAGAGCAGTTCAAAGAGTCTAGATCAAGCCAAACCATGTTCGTTTGGACGGGGTATTCCAGCTTACCGCCCAAATCCGTCCATAGCTTTTCAACACGCTTTGCCGTGGCGTGCGTGTCTCGCAGAAGCCCGCCTTCGCCATTAGGGCCTTTCCCGAAGGTCACATCCACTGCGACTCTAGCAGCGGCTGTCACGACACCAGACTGACGCAGGCCACCGCCGATCGACTTGCGCACCCATCTTGCGTGCTTGATGAGACGCTTGGGGCCTACAATAATACTACCAATCGGAGCGCCCAAACCTTTAGAGAAGCAGAGGGAAATCGTATCAAAATGATGGGCGAAATCTTGGAGTGATCCTGCGCCGGAAGCGGTGACTTCCCACAATCTAGCGCCGTCGCAATGCATTAGGATGCCGTGCTCTCGTGCAAAGACCGAGATCCTTTTCACTTCCTCCAACGGCATGATTAAGCCGTTTAGTGAATTCTCGAGACTGATGACGCGCGTCGGGCAGGAGTGTATTTCGTCCCCAAGCACGACGTGGGACTGGATATCCTCTAAAGTTAGGTAGAGGCCGTTTCTGGGAGCTACGGCGGTGATCATGGCGCCGGTCAAAGATGAAACACTGCATATTGTATGGTTAGATCCGAATAAGATGCAGTGGAAGGGATGGTATTTACCCTCCAGCTTCGTACTTGACGATATGTGAGCGATGATCAGTCAGCACACCATGAGGAGGCTGCGTGAGTAAGGATCGCAGAGCAATTTGGTTGCCCATGGTACCGGAGAGCACAAATAGACCAGCCTCTTTGCCTGTCAACGAGGCAACATGAGCCTCCAGGTTTATTGTAGTGGGATCCTCCTCCATTACATCATCAAGCAGTGTTGTCTTCTGGATGGCGGACAACATAGCTTCGGTAGGTGTTGTCATGGTATCGCCTACGCTATTAGCACCCAAGAATCAAGTCTAACCTAAGGATAGGGGCTTACTTCTGAGGTCAAAGGCGGCAGCGCCTCGATGGCCTAGCCAACTGCTGGCCGGCTCACCTGCTGCTTTCCCCATGGCAGACATGGTAGAGTATGAGGTACGAAAAGACCTCGCGTGGTTGGTCGGCTGTATTGGACGGACTGATAGTAACGGCGGGGTCGCCAGCTTTTTTATAGTCCGATCTCGCCATGCGGTCCGGCCGGCTGGTATAGCTTCAGCAGCGAGCGCTATTCTGAACAAAGGACTTCCTAAAGAGTTCATTGCTCATGCCTGCATGACACACCCGTACCTACATACAACCTACATACATACTGGTATGTACCTAAAGTATGTCACATCAACCTGCTATACTTACATACATGTACCTCGGGCATTTGAGAAGATCCTTGCTGTATAGGTGTTCTTGGTTGCTTGCATATACGCATACGCCTTACCGTATAAGCGCATTAAATTTACCCAAAGGGCGGTTTAAGGTTCTGAGCTAAGCCACTTATCTTAACGCCCTTTTGCGTACACATATGTACCTAATGCATCTAATTGCATTACATACATGGATAGTTACGTAACTATATTATGCTTCTTTCGGTCTAGCGGCCGGCAGCCCGCTTCCTTACGAGGTTCCGTAAGTGGCAGACGAAGCCGAAGCACAGACCACTGAAAGATCGTAGGCCAAGGAGATTGCCAGATTTGGAACCAAAAGCCTCCTTTTCAGCTCCGCTGACGGTGATACATCCAATGTTGATACACGATTTTCATGCGTGACGACGGCGCAGGAAGGGCGTCGCGGACATTTTGGCACTTCGTATCTACAGTAAGGCCATATTATCCCTCCAGCTACATGTAAACATGGCACTTTTAAGCCCCCTCCGACCTGACAGGCGGAGATTCGTAACCCGAGTAGCCATCGCGCTCGCATCTGTCTGCCTGGTGCTAGTCTGGCTGAACCCCAGTTGGACTGATCGATCCATCCATCACATCTTCCGCTTCGATCCAAAACAGTTTCGTCTGTCCGACGCCGCCGAGACGCGGAGTTTATGTCAGCAGCATGGATGGACGCCCTTCCGGGACGCGGCTGGGAGGAAAGTCTATGACTTGATCATGATTAACACCGAACTGGACTGGTTAGAGATTCGTCTCAATACCACATATCCATACGTCGACTTCTTTGTCATTATCGAGTCCAAGAAGACCTTCACTAATCATGATAAGCCCCTGGTCATAAAGGATAATCTAGATAAGTTCGCGGCCTACCGTGATAAGATCATCTATCATGAGCTCGAGATCCCCGAAGGCTTCCATTCGGACCGCGCTAATCCGTCGTGGGCATTCGAAGACCTTCAGAGGGATGCCATGTACAAGCAAGTGTTCCCAAGGCTGAAGGGTCCAAAAGCACCCGTATCAGGCGATGTCATTATTGTAGCCGACGTGGATGAGATCGTCCGCCCAGAGACGCTGGTAGTGTTGAAAGCCTGCAACTTTCCTCGCCGGCTCACGCTTCGGAGCCACTTTTACTATTATAGCTTTCAGTATCTCCATAAGGGCTCTCAGTGGGCTCACCCTCAAGCGACATATTACCAAGGCTGGAGAACCATCCTGCCCGTAAATCTGCGGAACTCAGATGGTGGTCTCCAGCCGCTGATCAAGCTCGAGAAGGGCGACCTATGGAGTGCCGGATGGCACTGCTCAACCTGCTTCTCCACGGTGAACGAAGTGCTCACTAAGCTATCATCCTTCTCTCACATCTGGTTGAACCAGGACGTGTTTCGCGATCGTGATCGCATTGCAGATCATGTGAGGAATGGGAAGGACCTCTGGGATCGAGAGGGAGAGGAATATGAGAGGATAGAGAATAACAACGACATACCGACGGCTTTGCTAGGGAATCCGGAGAAATTCTCGTATCTATTGAACAGAGATGGGCCAACTGCCGGTTTTAAGGATTACCCTTGATGGCAGCGCCGTGATCTAGACGGATAGATCTTTGGATGATAGAGCCTGACTCCTGCTGGCTGGAGAGCATTGGATAGCGCCCAGCTGAAACCCAACCTAAGACGCAACCCCGGCTTACACGCCACATTTGACGTATAAATGGCTAGTGTTGCGGTATGGTAGGGTTCGATATAGTCGAGCAGCTTGGATAGAGTTGCTCAACGATATAAGGGCGCTTAGGCAGTCCTACGCTTCATATAGGTACTTTCGTACAGTAACCTATGCATATGCTAGGACGGTCTCCATGTGCTATAGGAGACGGTGTATATATCGACCTAATACATGGAAAGGGAGTTGGGCTGTTTTGGCATTGGAAAGACCATAAAGTGCTTGGTATAAATTGGAGTTTCGTCTTGTCTCTTCTGAATACGGCGGCTGAAGATTAGGCGCTCTTTGTGGTACAGAACAGACAAGCATGGTCTGTTTGCTCGGCCCACATCGCTGCAAAGTCGGCTATGGTAGATGGAATAACCACTGGTAGTGCCACAAGCATTATATCTAATCAATGTCTCAGGAAGATTTCCAGTGACCAGGACGCGAGTTCATAACTATGTGTAGCCCTTATGGTCATACTCGTTAACCTAGGAGACGATTTGTGATCCGAGACATGCCGATTAGGCTTACGGATCGCAAGAGGATGAAACTCAATTTAGATGCAACTGCGCCGGCGGAGTTGTCTAAGTCCACAACGTCTTTGGTGGGGAGAGGGGGCAGATACGAGAAGAAAATAGGAGACACTTGGTAGGTGCCTTCACGTCCTTTCTTGTTAGGTACCTAACACGTAACTGATGGTACGGCAAGGAAGGTGTTACTTTATGTAGGATTTATCCACTGAATTGGCGTAAGTTGGAAGGAGGTAAAATGGAGGGATTCTGGTACGTACCGGGTAGGTGCTTCGTTCTCGTCGTGATAGCTTTGCCGTGCCTTCTCATACACGTACATGTATTTAGTTCCCCCGAGGTCCGCATCGCGAACACACAACTCACCCATATTTGAATCTGAAGTATGTGCTGCACGACTACCCGAGAGGTATCCTGACCAATTGCCGTCGCGCTGCCTTTCTTCCTCTTGTTTGTTTCCCAGCGAGAATCTCTTCGTCGTCGAGCCAATCTGATTCGTACCACCAAGATTCTATCTCTTAATCTCAACTTCGGCAAACCCAAACCTTACGTACGTACCTCGGACTCGAAAATAGGCAAGCCACTCACAGAATCTGAGTTCCACAGGAGACCACTGTCCTGCATTCGCAGAAGCAGACAGAGAAGATCTCGGTAGCGCAACAGACATCCATTGCAAACGCCACAATGTTGTTCGTCGCTATCGTCGCTGTTGCCATCGGCATCGTCGTCCAGCTGGCCAATGCTCAGGGCCTCATCTACAACTGTACCTGGCAGACCGGCTTCATGGTTGACAGCTTTCTCGGCATGTACTGCAACAACAACAACTGGGCCGAGTACAGCTATGATTGGACCTGGTATGTTTTCTCGCGGGTATCCAAGAAGAATGATCGGGTGGATACATACTAATTCAGTGGTATTCTTCAGGCTCGACACCAGTCCCTGCTTTACCAATGCGGGCGGCAAGCTGTACCCCTACAGCAGGCACGTAATATTTCTATACCCGGTGTGATTCTCGTCGTACTAACATAGACATGGTACAGCGGCAACTACTGGTCCACCTGTGACAACTGCACGGTCTTTGGAACGAATGTCACTTTCTACATGGCCTGTGTCTGCCTCAACGCCCGTGGCCTATTTGCGCCGGCTTCCTACGATCTCAGTATGCTCGCTAGACTCCTATTGCCAACCGGTACCTTGCAATGCTAACTTGGTTCTCAGATCAGGTGGTTTACAACCACGACGGCGTGCTCGGCTGCTTCGAGCATCTCGGCAACAAGACAGAAATTGGCCCCTTCAAGTCCTGAGTTTTCTGAAGACCTGACATGTGCGAGGTATCAGACCAAGGGAATTAAGCATGGCCGAGCCCATTGCACTCGGTAATCGAGATGTTATCGCGAGATTATTGGCTTCGAGGTGTGATGATCCGTATTGTGAATTGCTTTATGACGTATGATACACGTTGGCTGTAGAAACTGAGGTATTAGGCTCTCAATTCATTGCAGTTACTCACTTGTAAAGTACGCTTTTATGACAGACTGCCCGCCCAACATTACGATTTGTTTCGCCACCCACCAATCGAGTCATATATTTCATTGTCGTGCGTCGGCGGGTTCAAGTTATATGCTTACGCTATACTATAAAATACAACTGCTACCAGAACTCTGGCCCAACTTGCTCTTGCACTGAAGTAGCCGTGATCTACACCTTCTCGCTACACCCCGTAGATACGTAGATACGTTCCATACCTAAGGTTCCACACCCCTGCAGCGCTAACCTTGGTGATGGGTCTTCTCATCTCCAGTGTGGGTCACCAGTCTACCAAAGGCAGTGGCTTCATTTAATGCACCTTACATATTTCGACCTGTTTGCCGAGCAACAACCCACTTATGTAACGTAGGGCTGCTAGTCTGCTCTACATATGCCTTCTCAATGAGGCTATAAGGAAATACGCAGGGATGATCACGGTTAGTGCCATCCTTCGCTCCTGCCTAGATGTACATATAGCGCGATGTAATTACAGTAGGCACATACACAGGTATCTGAGATATATAAGATACGGCCAGTTCAGCAGTAGCGTTCGGGGAGAAGACCCTTTAAGGACTCCTTCTTATTTTAATTCTTAATTCCCTATAATATATATATATATATATACATACATATATACGTACCGTATATAGCGTCGCTCCTTTCGCTGCACTCTTATGAAACTTTAGGCATTTCTCAGGCTTTCACTCATTTACTCGATACCGCCTGAACATCATTGCGTGTCTCTAGCTACCTACACGCTCGTTAAATCCGCCGCCGCCTCTATCTACCTAACCTATCTGAAAATGGTCTCCAAGTCATTTATCCGAATCATCGCCCTTCTGGCAGGCGCCAGCGCTGTGGCTACAAGGGGTCTACCGAATCTACATCGACCGTACCTGGCGCCCTCGGTAGCTCGCGCTACGGGTACTGGACCTAAGGGGTTCCTCACCGTCGACGACAAAGCGCACGAGGGAACTCAGGTGCACGGAGCCTTCGCAGACGCCGCTGGTGGCACCTTCAGCGCCTGTCTCGCGGTACGCTCACGACCACATTCTTATTAGACTATTCTTAGTCGGCCCACAACACCATGGCACGGGGACTAACAAGCAGCGCAGGACACGACCGCTTCCGTGGCCGACTGCCGAGCTGTCATCGGCGACGTCCGAGCCAACAATGGTAGCATCAAAGTAGCTGGGGGTTTCTGTTTGAACTGGTGGGAAGGAAGCTGTCTAGGCCGAGTGTGTGGTGGCAGGGGCCAGGAGATTTACGAGGAGGATTCACAGTTCATCACGGACACCATGACGAATTCTATACTCGATACTTGCGTTAGCCAGGGCAAGAGCGGCGCCGCCGCAGACTGTGCTGATGTGAGCAGCACGTGTGGGACGTATAGATTTTCGCTGCAGGCCTATGAGGGTATTTGAGGAGGCGAGGTATGCGTCGATCACCGCACTCTTGCGCTGGTTCTCCTCGCTACACGGTTTCTATGAAACCAGGTCTGCAAGGGTGGCTCAGTTTGGTTAGCAGCGAGTGTTAGGACAGCCGCCGTAGCAATAGGGTCTTGTCTTGTAGTCATACATATACTTGACAAGTAGAAAAGCTAATCTAAGATACGCAGTTTGAAACCCAGTTCGATGATGGGTTTATGGAGTACCTATTATAAAGAATGGCGGGKGGGAAAATACGCATTAGGTTGAGGTGCTCTGAAGGTGAGGCTGCTATATACATGCTGTTCTATGGCGTGGAAGGAAGAGAATGCACGATTCTAAGTTCTAGATCCCTCTTTTTATCTCGAGCATTATCGCGGCAGCGAGGTCAGTGACATGCAAGACTAAGAGCTTCCCTTCGAGTTTAAGATCTCAGCCTCAATGGCCTCCCCTAGGGTCTTGGTCGTCCCTTTACCGCCCATATCAGCGGTGATAATAGTTGAGTCTCCGCCAGCTAGGACCGTCCCGATCGCCTGCAGGATTGCGGCGGCTGCATCCCTGAAGCCGAAGTGCTCGAGCAGCATCTGGCCTGCCCAGATCATACCAACTGGGTTCGCAATCCCTTTGCCGGCGATATCGGGGGCACTTCCGTGGACCGGCTCAAACAAACTGGGAAATTTCCCGATCGGGTTAATATTGCCCGAGGGCGCAATCCCAATCGTGCCGGTACATGCCGGCCCCAAGTCAGACAGGATATCGCCGAACAGATTGCTGCCGACGACCACGTCGAAGATGTCTGGCCGCTGCACGAAGTGCGCCGTCAGGATGTCGATGTGATACTTATCTACGTTCACGTCGGGGTAGCTCTGCGCCATCTCACGGACCCGGGAATCCCAGTAAGGCATAGTGATGCTGATGCCGTTACTCTTGGTTGCGCTGGTGAGCCGTTTCCGCGGCCGGCTCTGTGCAAGGTCGAACGCGTACCGGAGCACCCGGTCGATGCCAACGCGCGTCATGACCGTCTCCTGAACCACTGTCTCTCGGTCCGTGCCCTCGAATATCTTACCTCCGATGCTGCTGTATTCGCCTTCTGTGTTTTCGCGCACGATCCAGAAGTCAATGTCTCCAGGCTTCCGACCGGCCACTTTAGCGCCCGGTGTCAGCAGATTCAACTTATATTAGGTAGGATTGAAAACAAAGGTAGGTGGTAGTTGGGGCTTACGCACAAGGGCACTTCACTCCCGGCAGCAGCCGGCACGGGCGCAGGTTAATATACTGGTCGAATTCGCGTCTAAACTTCAACAGGCTTCCCCACAACGAAACTTCGTCCGGAACCAGGTCTGGCATGCCAACGGCACCGAAATAGATGGCGTCGAAGCCGAGAAGCGTCTTCTTCCAGTCCGGCGGCAGCATGTCACCATGTTTCTGGTAGAATGCACAACTAGCAAAGTCGAACGTCTCGAATGAGAGTTGGATACCGAATACCTTTGCTGCCGCCTCGAGGCATCGAACGCCATACGGCATCACTTCGGTCCCGATTCCATCGCCGGGGATGACGGCGATCTTCAGCGGACTGCTGGCCATCTTGGTTCGCGGGGTCGGTTCTAGATCGGTACGCTTGTGGATGTAAGTTGGTGGTGGGGGGTTGGAAGGATGGTAACCAGTTAAGAAGAAGAAAACAATTTAGATCAACCTTTTAAATACTTAACCCTCGGTTTAAAAATGACTTCTCTTATCCGATGTTTTCCGTTTACATTGTGGTTGTTGTGTGTGTTCCGATGCCTAGTACGAGCTGTCGTGGATCGGAGTACCTACATGTAGATGCGTCCGTCTCTTGGGGATTTTTCCTAAATGAGGAACAGGTAGTAGCCTTCTTTTGATTTAATTTAATTTATTTTCTTCACTTTATTCAGTACGATCTATTGGCGACAGAATAGCGATTATGAGACACATGCAATAACCCCCCTTGTTCCTCATGGGATCCCCTGCGGGGATAGCCCAAGAAATATTGTATTGCATTGGTATCGCCAACCTCCTCGTGGCTTGAATTTTTTTTAGTAGGCTCATCCGGAAGAGATTGATCATTCATTTCCTATCGATTTTCAAGACTCGCCAGGACACAGTGACATACGCGGTATACTCCTTCTATCCGGTCTATGCCTCGATATTCTCAAATAGGAAAGACGGCTGGCCCGGCACTGCGAGGTCGGCGAAGGTGGACTTAACCTCCACCTCGCCACCGCGGAGAAGATCAGTCCCCGTCTTGCTTCCTTCCGTTACTAATATGACATCGACTTCCGATAGCCCTGCCGCCCGCTTAAGACTGGGTACCATGGCCGTAACGGTCTTGGGTTCGTCAAACGCCAGCTTGCGTTCAAACACGACGCCAGCTGGCTCTCCATCGCGGAGGCGCTTCTTGAGACGCTGCACAAACGGCATCGCCTCCTTCACCTTGCCTATCTTGGCGATGCGGCCGCTCAGCTCCTTGTCGGTGCACTTCTGTGTGTTGGTCTCTGGATCCCATGTCTCTTTTATCAGGTCGATGCACCCGTCCTGCCACTTAGGAAACTCTTTGGTGACAAAAATGGTGAGCTTCTTGGGCTTCTTGGGGTCAAAACTTGCTTGCTTTCCCTTGGCCATCTTCTTTATCTGTGCTGACTCGGCCGATGTGATGTTGGACTGCGTGGCCAGCACATATGTGCGGGCTGCGCTGAGGCTGGCATTGGCTTCCGGCACCTCGGGCCAACGAGCTAGCTGCACTGTCTTGGCTTCATGAAGTACCTCGAGCCAAATGTACTCAGCCCAATGCGGTGCAATGGGCGTGAGGGACAGGGCTTGCAGTCTTATGTATTTTAATACCAACTCCTTGTTCATTGGGATTCCTGCCGCGAGACAAGATGCCCTGTAAATGTCCTTAGCGTTGGTAAGGTCGTAGAAGCACGATTTCAAAGCCATTTTGTAATTCGTGTCTTCGTAATGACGCCTGGCCTCTTCCACCAACGTGTTCATTTCGTTGTCGAATAGTGCATCTTCGAAGTCATTCTTCTCGGCCCGAAGATCCTCGCTCTTCGCCATCTCCTCACACCATTCTCTGAGCGAATGTAGTCGAAGACTAAATGGGTAGCTCGTTAGCCAGGTAGCTATCCGACAGGGAACCCAAATGTAGATATAACTCACATAGTGCTATCCGCGACATCCTCAACAAAGTTAGAATCCGAGATTGTGTCTCCAGCGTCTGCAAGGGCTATTCTGGAGGCGTCTGCGCCGAATTTCTTCACGACTATTGTGGAGTTAGCAGTGGTTACATGTCTATCGTATAAGGTAGAAGCCCTACCATCATCAAGTGTCATAAAATTGCCAGTGCTCTTAGACATTTTCTCGCCGTTGAGCTGGAGGTGTCCGTTCACTCGAATAGACTTGATCCAGTATTCCCTAGGGAACAGTGCGATGTGGTTGTAAAGAGCGAACGTAAGGTGGTTGTTGATTAGATCTTTGCCGCTCACTCTCAAGTCTAGAGGGTAAAAGTATTCGAACTCGCGGCGCATCGCCTCGAGGGTCTCTTTGGAAATCTTGGACTTTGCTAGGAGGTCGTCGGTGAGCTCCGTGCGGCAAAAGATATAATCCCAAACTTCGTCAATCATTTGCTCCGGTGCAATGTTGCCCGTACCCTTCTCTCGTCCGAATATGTCACGATGGAGGAAATGAGCTACCGTGTAGTAGCTCATGTAAATCGTCGAGTCACTCAGGCTTTCCACCAGGAATTCTGGCGCCCACGGGAGACGTGAACCTAAGCCGTAAGTCCTAGCACACGCCCACTGTTTTAGCCAGTCAAGAACTCCTAAGAATGCATTGCGAGCGTCGCTCGAATAGGTGTTAAGACCGTTACCGTCCTTGTTCTCGACGTATTCAGTAGCGATGGCGCGCCATGCTTCCTCTCCATAGTCGATGTAATACTGTTCCATGAGTGCCACCGTGCATTCATCGCCACTTCTGCTGACAACTCTGTTCTCGGGTTCGGCGTATTCAAAGGCAAGACCAGCTTCGATTAGTTGCGCCCGGACTTTGGGCTTCGCATCCGCTACCTTTTCACCCTTGAAATCTCCCACAAGCATGTGGCCCTGGTAGAAACCTTCTTTATAGGCCAACTCCTTGGCCTCCTTGAGCTGCTTGGCATCCTTCGGAGATGCGATCTTCAGTTTCTTGACGAGCTCAAGAGCGAGGAGATCAGAGGTAGGTGTCCGAATAATGGGAATAATCTCTAGCTCTGCCCATTCCTTCTTGATCTTGTAATAATCGGCCTTTTTAGCTAGGTCTGTTATTGTGGCGTAGTCGTCAGGAGAATCAGACGGTACGCAAGTTACTACACCCGTGCCTTTGGTTTCGAGGATTGATTCCATGGGGAGAACCCGAACTCCATCCTTGTGGAAGCTAAGAGGAGCATTCACCAACGTGCCAATAAGATCCGAGCCCTGAATGTCGGTTGTCTTTTTGATGACTCCCTCCTCAGCGAATATCTCTTGGTGAGCCATATTTCTGGCGGCCCGTTCAGTCATGACATAGTACTCATTAGGGGCAGCTTCATAGACACCATAGGTGATCTTGGGTGAAACGAAGCAGGCCACCTGTCCATACATCGTCTCCGTCCGTAAAGTTGCTGGAACAAGGAACACTTTAGCGCCGGTGGGAAGCTTTCCTCGCAGCGCTTCCTGGGCTTTCGAGGCGAACTCGAGAACTTGCATCTTGATTGCCACATATATTTGCGGATTGACACCTTCTCCCTCGCTTCTGTCGTGGTCCATACAAGGCTGGCCATCCTTGATGGAGTAGATTGTGTGGCGCTTCCCGAACTTGATTTTATTCAACTCTCTTAGTCGGATCATCTGCCAACGGACGAACGCATCGAAGTACGGGTTGGCATCTGTTGTGACGAACTGTCTCCTCCAGTCGATTCTACTGCCAAAGTTGCTCAGATCGAGCTTGCAGAGGGGCGGGAAGTATTCGAGCCAGTAGGCTGCGTCGGCGAAGAGGTGTATTTGTTGGAGGGGGATGCCCATGGCTTGCATGATCTGGAATTGGTACTTCATCTTGACCGACTTAGCGGCAGCCTTGCCTTTCTTGGCTGTGAATTTTGTCACGTCCTCTCTCTCTCTCTGGGCTGGAGCAGCGACGGTCTCAACCACAGGTTCGTCTTCCTCCTTATGTCTCTCAAACTCCTGACCAAACATCTCAACTTCTTTGGCGAGCTTGTCTGCACAGGCCTTGATGGGTAGACCCGTGCAATGGTAACCTTGCGGCCATAGGACTTTGATGCCCTTCATGCGAGCAAAACCGACGTGGAACTCGACCTTGCTGAAGGAGAAAGCATGGCCCACATGGAGACGCCCATTTGTGTAAGGGAAGGCGATTGTTCCGAAGAACTTTGGGTACTTCTCTCGCAACTCGGCGGCGGAGATGGAATGGAGGGGGATGTCGGTCGTTGAGGGCGCATCGGCATTGAAAAGACCTTGTTCTTCCCATTCTTGCTGGTATTTCTTCTCGATGGCAATTAGGGAGTCACGCTTCTCAGTGCCTGTAGAACCCTGTTAGATGGGACGCGAGACGGGTGCGAGAAGGTGGAGGTAGAAGGGTTTGCACTTCACCTTTAAGGTCCTTAAGGGCCGAATTTTGAAGGCCCTCCACGGCCTTTGCGGGATCTGCCATGGTAGTCATACCTCAACCCAATACCGTTGTTGGGGCACTTGGTTGTAAGGTTGACAGTTGACAGATATGCTATGGAGAAAAAATCATTAATCTGCTCTAAGCGGCGGAAAGTTTCGAGTCATACTCCTTTACGTGGGATGGAGGGGTCGAGGGGCTTGGAGGGGCAAGTACTTTTTAAAGCGATACCGCAGTAAAATGAAAATGTGGGCCTTTATGCACTAAAATCATCAAATACAGTTAAACCAGGAAACAGAAGCCCGCAAGGTATGTGTGTGCATGCATCTAAAGCGGATGCAGTGCCCATTAACCACCATCTAACTAACTACCGGGGCGCCTACCCTGCATTTGTATTGCACCTAGCCGGTTGACGGCGAGGATCACTATGGTTTTTGGCCTTCACCCGATACTATTGTGACCATAACGATGGTGATGCACTTGGGCTGGGTTGCTTCAATTCATAGCCTCTACTATACCTGTAGGATAAGCTCTAGTTAGCAGAGAATCAGAATACATATAGCAATAGGTGAAACCCTAGACTCGTGATTTAATTCTAATCACCCGGGTGGGTTCTCTCTGTTAGGTGTATTCTTTACGCCTACTACTAAAGACGAGAAGCCGATAAGAGGTAGATTTAACTTTTTTTATTGTTTCCTTATATGCTCATTTCCATATCTCTCCTTTAACTTCCTTCTCCTTGTTTATATCAAGTTTTAGCCTAGCTATATTATTAAGGGTGTACATTATAACACGGCCGTGAGGTTTTACGCCAACGGCTTTTGGCCGGTCGGGAGTGATCCGTAACTTGCAACAGTGGGGTCCAACGAATTCAACAAGTATTAAAATGGAAGATATGGGAGCGTTTATGAGAATTATTACAACGGTCAGCTTTTTGCGGCTGCCCGACGATGGATACATTCCCCCAAAACAATAGAACCTTCCAAATCCTTGACGCTGCTTCCAAGGGGGGTTATAGCGTCGGAGCATACAACTGGTAAGCCTCCAAAGTGCATGAAGTATGATAGCTGAGTACGCGACAGCTATAACGATGATGGCGTGATTGCTGTGATCAGGGCGGCACAGAGTTGCAGGTCGCCCGCTATCATCCAAATCTTCCCTTGGACAATCAGGTTTCAGGGGCCACATTTCGTCAGATATGTTATAGCGGCGGCGCACTCGGCGAGTGTCCCCATAAGCGTCCATCTCGACCACTGTATCGAACCGGACGACGTTAGGCCTGCTTTAGACTTGCCTTTTGACTCCGTAATGATTGATGCGTCGACTCTTGAGCCCGAGGAGAATATAATAAAGTGCAGGGAAATTGTGCAGATCGCCAATGCCAAAGGCATCGCGATCGAAGCTGAGATGGGAAGGATCGAGGGCGGCGAAGACGGGTTGCCTAACGTCGACATGGAAACAGTCTTGACCCAGCCAAATTTAGTCAGAGCATTCGTGAAAGAGACTGGAGTTCAGTTCTTAGCCCCGGCCTTTGGAAACATACATGGGAAATATGGACCTGGCGGGCCAGAAGCGTCATGGAGATTAGACCTGTAAGTCACCAGATGATTCTTTCTCCCGTCGTAGCTGTCAACGATTATGCTGACAATGATTTACAGCTTGACGGATGTCCATAATGCGATTCCACAAATACCTCTCGTGCTCCACGGGACCCATGGGGTATCCGATGAACTTTTCCAAAAAATCAGGAAATACGGCATCCTGAAGATCAACATGAATCGAACTGTCAGGGATGAGTATACAGATTTCGTCGCCCGGAATGCTGCCAAGCTAGAGTTGACTACACTTAAAATGCGAGGAGTTGAGATTTATGCTAAATCCATTGAGCGTGTGATGAGAGACGTCTTGGGTTCTGCCGGGAGGGCTTAAGCAAGGCCTCATTATCTATATGTCTATCCTCAATGGCGCGGATATCTTACCCAGGAGGCATGGCCATCATATGCTGCTGTCAGAGCCTGTATTGTCCAGATCAAGCTACAGTCGTGAATACAAGAGGCTGCAATTAGTCCATCTGATTACATCATCGTCGACACAAACGTGTTCCGGAGTTAATCCCTAGAAAAGGAGCTAACGACAAAAGTATGCCGAGGCGATTAAGAACGGGATGTCACTGTAGCGAGGTAAGTGAGTGGAATAGAGAAACGAGTGGATGTAATGATGTTGTATTTGGAAAGGTTTAAGATCTAAGAAGCCTTTGAAACGTGTGGGATTACATACCCCTCTACAGTGCCTCGCACTTGCCACCATCGCGTACCTGCCACCATCTCATAGTATGCTAAAAGCTCTGCTTCAAGACAAGACATAGTAACACGAACCGCTAGAAAAAATCCATTTATGCAATTATCCGTGTGGCACAAGTAAGCTATACATTTAATGGGTAACTCTCTGCTGCTTCTTACCTTTCTCAAGTACATATTTAGAACACAAATATTGCGGGTATCATTATAGCCAGACCATGCTCGTCGATGCTAAGAAAATCATCCTCGCGGCAGAATACCGACGCATTACAGCATATTCTTTTTCAGCTGAGTGGGGATATCCATGCACATCTCGGTTGTAGGCCGGGCGTAACCCGAAGCTACTGTTACCCGGTTGATCTTACAGATAAAACCTAGAGGCCGGCTTCAACCCACAATACAATGTATTATGCAGCCTTTACCATCTAATGGACATAATTAATACGACTCTGCTGATTCGCTGAGTTTATTATATATGGACATAAACGTCGGCTCCCAAGCCGGTGGCGGGAATACAGCCGTCGGCCCCGCCTCGTCCGCCGTTCCTCAACCGGCTGGTCGAAAGAAGGGTACTAGCTGTGCCCGATGCCGCCGGCAGAAGATTAGATGTGATGATAACATGCCATCCTGTGGAAACTGTGCCAGAGTTGGCCAGATCTGTATCCGGACACACCTTAGCAACAGCCCGGATGTCATTAGGTAACAACTGCAAATGTCAGGAATCGATCAGCACACTGACCGCGCCTGCATAGTCATATTAATTTTACCGAGGCACGTTTACGAGTTCTCGAAGATGTGTTGCGTCGTGTGGCCCCCGAGGAGCTTGCAAAATTACCAGCAAGCTCCTGTGTTAGTCTAGCATTGACAGCTAGTCGACCCGCATTGTCTTGCGAGTTAAATGGCAACCTTGGTGACTCGGGCGACGATCGAGTAGTACAGAATACGCATGGCGATAATCAACATCCTTCCCCGCCTAGCGCCACCACCGCTAGCCCGTCAGGTTCAACGCAAATTAGACCTAGCGAACCTCTTGCCCACGAAGTAGGATTGCTCTCCCTTGCCAGTTCTAGAGAATCCAAGTATCTAGGGCCATCATCAGGGGTCCCTTTTGCTCGCTTGATATTCTCAGCAATACCACAGTCCCAAGGACTAGCAGCTAGCTGGGAAACATCCGGAAGTCTTAGGTCTCAAGGTGCACCGCAAGCTCAACCTTTTTCGTTGGATTGGACCTCAGAGGTGGACTTGCAGCACTTTGTTGACGCGTACTTTGAAACTCTTCATCCACTTCATCCTTTCATAGATGAAGATGCTGTTTCCGATCGCCTCGAGATTCTTTATGCAAAACAATCCCCTCCACTTAATCCTCAGCAGATGCCACAGCTTTCAGAAATTGAATCTGCCATGTCTCCAATGTATTCATTACAGATATTTCTTATAGTTGCGCTTGGCGCACGCGTCTTGGAGACGCGGCTTTCTGCGGATTTTTCGTCAGAGAGATATCTCGCAACTGCACAAGCTCGAATTACAACCCTCGGGTTACCAGTGCACGATTCCATCGAAGGATTGCAGATCATGCTTCTACTGGCGCTTTCAAGTTTTTACTTTGAAAATGGACCCAATGCATGGTTTCTAAACTCGAATATTATTGCTAGCTGTTTGGATCTGGGGCTTCAGAGACAGTGGACAGCAACTGTGCCTCGAACGTCGCGCGATGAATACAGACGCAACATGAATATCAGGAGTGCGATATTCTGGTCGGCGTACTCGATTGAAAGGAACCTGTCTGTCGTGTTAGGTCGCCCTCTCACTCTACGTGATGAAGCTATTGACGTCGAGTTTCCTGGCGAGGAGCCTCTCTCATACCGTTCCTCAACTAGGCACAGGAGAGAAGTGAGTCTGGCCGATCACCTTTCTTGGGACGACAGCCCTAAAAGGCAGCGAATAGATCGTTCTCAATACGCTGCTGCGCAATATTCCTTCCGTCTCGATCGTATTGTTGCCGAAATTAAGCTGATGCTCCATCGTGTTATCAATCTCCCTGAACGCTTCCCGTGGCCGATGGATCTAATGAAATGGCAAAAGGAGGCGCATTTAAGCTGTGATTCTATAATCGACGAGGTCTTCMCCCATCTCAAGTGGCGATCCCGCCGCTATTCTACGGATATCACTATCCGCAGTCTTGAACTCAAATATCATCATAATCTTATGCTCTTACATAGGCCATCACCCGCAATCCCCCAACCAACCATCGGCTCATGGAAAATCTGCTATAACAGTGCCGTAAAGACGATTATGATATACTCCGATCTGCACCGTTTCTCCAAACTCACAAACAGCTGGCTCGCAGCACATACCGTATTTGTCAGTGGTATTACGTTCATCTATTGTATATGGGCCCAGCCTGAGATTAAGAATGAGACTTCATTGGAGATTTTTACACATAACGCCACCGCCTGCTCGACAGTTCTTACGTTCCTTAGCAGAACTTGGAGCGTTGCAACCGACGCTGTGGGGAAATTTGAACGGCTCGTCCATCTGACCGCTCATGTTTGGAGAGCTGGAGGAGACAGTGGCCCGAACGCAACTTTGGAGCTGCCTGCTTCACATAGCCCGGCGTCACAGCATCTGTCTGGGGGTGAACAGAACCACTGCCCAGCACAAGCAAATTCTGTATCCGGAAACATGAACGATATAGGTGGTACAGATCAATATGTCGCTAATGAAGATAGAAGTGAGTACGACTTCGAAACAACATCATTCTACACGGAGCTTGGTGATATGGGCGCCTGGTTTGATCTGGATTGGATTTTGAGGATGAACACTGGGTCTTCTGGAGAAATTATGTCTTATCCAGCACCCTGAAAGACATTAAATGGACCCCTCTCCATATAGTTCTGTCTAACGGTCGCGGATGCGCTATTGATATAAGCTGCCTATATTAGGACTTCGCACCATAGCACTCACGACTAATTAACATTCACGGTGAACCCTCAACGTGTCCAGAATTCGGGTTGCATTCGCTATGAAGTAGTATATTCGCAGGCCTTGATTACAGTAATGACTACGGACCTTTGTTCATCATCCCCTTAACCCCCTATTCCACTGCCTCTGCTGACCGGGTGGGGTACGTATCGTCTACATAGTACCTAATACCAGATCAGAAACGGGATAGGATTGGCCCGTACCCTATCTTTGGTGGGTCTGTCCCGGTGATATGGGACCGGGGTGGGATAAACCCGATTTCACCCCGATTTATACCGGCAAACGTCCGATTCATTCAAACGCAGATGTTACACACTTTTTGCTCTGGCCTACTAATCCTTTCCTCGAAGTAAGCCTACATGCCGATGTCTTTTCTGATAAGGCTTGGGCCAACTATTGACCGAAACCATGGTTAGCGCCCGCTGTTTCTCAGCTGCCGCATTCAGATGGATGCGCCCTCCATTGCACGCATGTGCTACACGCACCAACCCTACCGCATGCTCACGAAACTCACAGGCGACCTGCCGTAATAAGTTTTATTCTAATTTACCGAACCAGAACTATGCACGACCGTGTGTCGCTGTGCTTTACCAAGCACTTGATCCCCCAGTCATAGGTGGTGTTAGGAAACCAAAGAAGCCCGGCGGTGCGTGCCTAGACTTGCCCCTTCAACTTTCTTATACGCCCGTGTATGTTGATATTACCTTCTCCAGGTTACCAGGACTCAGGAGCCGATATAGCCCACTGTCTTAGTAATTGCACAGATATCGACGTGGTTAGCCCTGTTCCAGCACCTGATCCGTCCAGGGATGCTGGTTGGTGCTTTACTGATACCGAGCAAGGGATCCTGCAAGCAATAGACGAAGGGGCAACGCACCTTTGGGCTAATACAATTCTTTTTGCTTCGCATCCCCTTCAAATTTCGAGGGCCCTAGAGAAGTACCAGGATTTCATTCAAGTGGTCGGCCAAGGCCCCTTCGTTGTCGAAAAGTATGATGACAAGCAATACGTTAATGACCTACTAAGGCATCTTGGCGGCTTCACCATGCCTAAGGCCTGGTATCTTCATGATGGACAAGATATTTCTACGGAAATTTGTGATTTGCCGTATCCAATTGTTGCAAAACCTATTCGAGGCCGAGGCAGCCAAGGTGTCAAAGTCTGTTATAATCCTAAGGAACTCGCAGCTCATTCACGAAAACTTCTTGCCAGTTCGTCTTCTATCATTCTAGAAGAGTTTCTCAAAGGCGAGGAGATCACTATAACAGTGATGCCACCAACGCAGGGAGGATCGAAATATTGGTCTCTTCCACTAGTAACGCGATTTAACCATTGCGAGGGCATCGCTCCGTACAATGGGGTTGTAGCTGTCACGGAAAATTCGCGCGCCATTTTGGATTCGGAACTGGATGTGGTATACCTCCAAGCTAGAGAAGAGTGCGAAAGGGCAGCTGAGGCTCTGGGCGTCACTGCCCCAATCCGGATCGACGCACGGCGCTTGGAAGATTCGAACGACTCCAAGTTTGCGTTATTCGATGTGAATATGAAGCCAGTAAGTAGGGGGAGTATTTCCATCCCTTTTTAGCTTAGTGGCCAACTTATAATCTTTACCTTTTTGCAGAACATGACGGGGCCCGGCCGACCTGGTAGGGATGACCAAGCAAGCTTGACAATGTTGGCGGCATCTGCTCTCGGCTGGGATTATCAGGAGCTATTAAGACATATACTAAGCACATCCCATTCCCTGAGGGATTTAAGGGCACTAACGCCCAGGGGAGCTGATTAGGCTATCGTATTATACGAATTGAACTGTTATACATTATTACCTTCTTCGTTATGTCGACTTACTTCTGGCCCTTATGGTTCCTATGCCGGGACAATGTAACTTAAGCCATCGGATTCGTCCCGAGACTCCTCTAAGTAAGCAGCATTGTCGGCGTATTGCCGTAGCGTAAAAGCACCTATCTTCTAGGGAGCCATGCAACGGTTGTACGAGTTGTGCCATTCCTTTGGTCCCGGTCAGTCCGTGTCTCCTCCTAGTCCTTCAAAAGTTTAAAGGGCCACGCTTTCCCAATTTTTTTTAACAAGAAATACCTATCCCCCTTAAGCGACTCTTAGCAGAGCATTTTAGAACGCAATCTGATTTCACACCCCCGAGCCGCCCACCGAGATGACTATCGTCCATATGGGTTTGCTCTAATACCATGCCCTGAAAGCGATATATCCCGGCTAACATTCTCGCTTCA
Organism: Hypoxylon sp. E7406B; assembly: GCA_000931505.1. Taxonomy (NCBI): domain Eukaryota; kingdom Fungi; phylum Ascomycota; class Sordariomycetes; order Xylariales; family Hypoxylaceae; genus Hypoxylon; species Hypoxylon sp. E7406B. The sequence continues at coordinate 8,327 of JYCQ01000106.1, read as the reverse complement.
GTATTTTTTCGGTTTAAATCAGAGGTGACGAAAGAGCACAAAGGCACCTTTGTCCGAGAGCTGAAGAATTTAAAGGGCCTACCGTGCGTCAAGGACAATCATTTAATAGTTGGTGGTCCCTCCATTACCAATCCCATCGAAAGAAGTAAGAGTTTCGAATTTGCTCTGGTGAGCTACCACCAAGATCGTGCAGCTCTAGACGCGTATCAAGCCAGTAAGGAACACGCATGGTAAGTTAAAAGTTGCTTCTAGGAAGATTGTGACACCCTGTGCTAATGAGTATGCTGATTATCACAGGGTAACGCGGACTTACTTGTTCCCGTTCATGGAAGACCTATGCAGATTTGATTTTGAGGTTGATCCCGAGGACGAATATATGTGCTCCAAATGTGGTACTGAATCATCTCCCGCGTGCATATGGTCATAGTTATTTCTTGATACGCGAAGGAGCAGGTTACCTAATATGTTTTCAAACTGCCAGGTAGGCTAGTTGCAAGCTACCTAGCAGAATACAATAGGTCTAAACAAGAGTCCCGTTGCTCCTCGACGCCCGAAAGCTGGTGCTTTTTATCGCATTACAGCTGAATATACCCTAGACAATACTACACAAACGTCTCTTGTATTCTAACCAAGTTAATTACCTAGGGGTCCATCGACACCTCTACAAAGCACCCCACGAAGATTCTGTTAATGGGAGTAATCTTCGACCAAGCCAGGTAAACCTGGAAGCAGTCGATAGGATCTCCACAGCCGAAGGCCAGCCGAGACTGCTATTTGGTTGTCTAATGTTTCTATATATCTCGCATTGCCGGCTTGGCGTATCCCCGCTCTAGAATGTCGATATCGGTGCTTGGTATATGAGGGGGGGGCAGGGCTGTTAGTTTCACGGCGTTACATATTACGTTTAACGTGGTATGGTGGAACCGAACACTTTCCTATGCGATTATACAGACATAATCGATACCACGATTCCCTATCACAAAGAGCCAAGTCATCGCGTCTGGCCTTCTCGTTAAAAGGAGGGGGTCAGCTTAAAGTAGACTGCTAGCTAAGCGCTCGAAACATAATGAATGTGATAATAAACAGTACGTCTATTTTCGGTCCGTCTTGCGGGGCTCAAGCTTCGTCCATATTTTCCTAGGCTCATCTCTTTACTAGTGATTATGCTACCTCTAGAATGGTATTGAATCTCAATATCTATCAGACAACAAGAGTTGATTTTGCGGTCCATATTTGTCGCTGAATTGAGATACGATGCTTCTCTTCGCTGTACTTTCGCTATTTTGGTTTGGTTTTATTGTAAACGCTATTCGTGTACCTGAAGGCACCTGGTATTGCCGGCTAGTCCAATGAAAGAGAAGACAAATTCTAACGATTCACATCTAGGGACTCCCATGTCCACATTATAGACCCAGACAGATATCCCCTGGATCAAGAAAGAGGTAGTATTCGATATTAAATCTTCAAAGCTCGCTAAAGACTAATATTTCTCTCTAACCGTAGACTACMCCCCTAAACTAGCCACTGTGGACAACTGCACCGAATTTCAAGAAAGCCGAGGGATAAAGCACGCAGTAGTTGTCCTTCCTAGTGTCTACGGAACAAACAATTCCATTCTCCTTGACGCCCTTCGGCACTTTAAGGGCCAATACCGTGGTGTGGCCGTGGTTGATACTGAAAATGCTACCGATGATGAACTAGACGAGCTACATGAAGCAGGCGTCCGCGGATTACGTGTCAATATGGTTTATTCGAATGACACCGACAAAATCCTGAACGCTGTCAAGGCGAACATAGCCATCGCCAAGCCTCGAAGCTGGGTGGTGCAGCTTTGGATTCCCTTGTCCGCTATGGTGAAATTGCATCCTGTAATCGAAAACTCGGGAGTCACGTTCGTCTTCGATCACTACGCTCACGCAGAGGTTGGTTCCAAAACGAATAATACCGCGAACACCATCGACCCGTACAAGAGTAAAGGATTTTACGAAGTGATAGACCTTATGCGGCGCAAACTACTCTTCGTGAAGATCTCGGCTCCATATCAAAACTCAAAACAAGGCCCTCTATACGAAGACATGGTACGAAGAAAGGGGACATGCTCCAGCCTTTAACTTTTATCATTAGGGCCCTCATTAGTTTCTAGTTAGTTCCTAGCTAACACTGTTATAGTATGTTACTCGATTTCTCTGGGCTCATCCCCGAATTGCCGGGCTTTGCTGAAGCGTTCGGAATGAATACTCGGGGTTTTGTGGACTTTAAGGTGCTGGTTGCTAATGTAGATGCTGTAAACGAACTAGGCGTGTAGTGGGCCAGACTCTGATCAGCGCCGGCCCCGATAGTAAGGAAAACCGACTTATTTTTCCTCCTTAGCCTATTTTCGAAGCCAGAAACTTCTCAATCCACCAGTTGGCAGGTTTACTACTTCCGGATTATACTCCTACAATCCTTTGGCACTCGATAATACCTAAGAGACAATCTCTAACTCATTATCACAGTGGTAGTCTATGGAAGCGATTGGCCTCATGTGGCAAGCAAAGAAGGAAATGGGCCTGGCGGACCTCTTGTTCCGTCCGACTATCGTGAAATCAACGATGCTGCTCTTGTGGAGATCACGAAGGATTGGGCAGGAAGTGAGGCTCAAGTACAGCGAATGTTGGTTGACAATCCACGTCGGCTCTGGCAATGGTACGATGAACTGTAAACGGGGAATGTTCAAATAAAATAATCGATACTACGTTATTTAACCTAGTATTGTTTGCTCAGACGGTTCAACTTTCATCACACTCTTTCCCCCCTTCACGTAAGGTACGTCCTCAATGAGATTCTCTTACATCATGACCAGTTTAGGTAGAAGTAGTATATAAGAAAAAGTGCGCATTATTTTCTTAGGAGGACCTATCCCCTTAGCAGAGGGGACACGAAATTCACGTTTTCTAAGGGGGCAATGTAACTACCCAATGACTCGATGAATGCGTTATATCCCAGCCATAAACCGACGACACCCATACACCTCATCTTGATTTCAACGCGGTTAAACCTAAGAGCATTGGTGGTCTTGGATGGCGAATTTCCGGCGTCAACTGTATATGAGCCTCTAAATCCCAAATTTGATCCTTTTGCCCAGTGGTATAAACGGATGAGATTGCTTAGTAATCATACTACTGGATTAATAATCAACCTCATTTGGGCTTTGGGTAGCTCCGGCACATCCTCTCCCTAACATCACACAAATACTTCACAATGGATGCAGGCTCGTCACGCAAACGCTTGCGGCGGAATACCCGAAGCTGTTATCAATGTACGCATAGCAACCTACATTGGATGAGACATTCATCTTAGACTAAAACATGTATCAGGTAGAAGGCGTAAGGTCAAGTGTCAGCTCACTGATGAGAACGTCGAGACTTGTGCTGAATGCGTGAAGAGTGGGACACGCTGTACGCTTCAGCCTGCTGAGCCGGAGCTGGGTAGCGAAGACCCCACTGCTCATGTCGATAAGCAGGAAGATGGATCAAGGCTGGAACGCATTGAATCTCTCTTGAAGAAGCTGGTTGAGACCCTGGAACAATCCCGGCCAGCTGAGACTACTACGATTCCCGCTCCTGCTTGGGACGATTCCGTAAGTTCTATCAAGCAAGCCTTGGGGGTGACTCGTTTACTTATACAACATCAGTTGCTTCACTTAATAGTTGACGAATCCCTGCCTCCCACCAACAACCATGACTCCGCCATGCCCCAACCACCGCGTACGCAAGACGCCAAGCAGTCACTTGTGGCTCTTCTTCCCTCCGCTCAAGATGCAGTTACCATAATCACAAACACTACTGCTTGGCTATGGGGAGCGGAAACCCCCTCGGGAAGCGTTTTAAAGGCAGATGACTCGTTCCAGCTCCTCGATATCGCTGCTATTACGAGAGGTAATGCAATGCATATCGCTAAAACATTACTCCTATTTGCGCTATACATGCAACAACTTCCAGCGAATTTCGACGCGCAATTCCTAGAATCTAAAAGTGTCGAGAGGTCTATTGAATTGATTGTTGAGCGTGTCAAGTTGTTCATGGTATCCCACGAAGACGAATTCTGCTCCATGGACGGTATAGAATGCTTGACTCTATTAAGTTTGCTCCAACTTAACGACGGCGCAATTCGAAAGGCGTGGATGACCTTTAGGAGAATTCTCGACATCGCCAGACTGGAAGGACTTCCGGACAGCTTCTCCCTCTCTGCACGCAGCTCGTCTTGTAGCGACATAGGCCTTCGCCGACGTCTATGGCTCTCGACCATTAACGGCGACTGCTACTGTAGTCTGCTCCTTGGCCTTGAGCCTGGGCTAGGCATCGCACCGTTTGGTCCCGACGAAGAGTGGAACGACCCTCTTGCTGAAGACAATGCAAATATCCAGCGTCGTATTTGTCTAATCGCGGCGCGTGTTGCCCAAAGAAATGCCGTTGGCCGTTATCAGGACCGACATACTCTCCAAGAGATAGACGAAGCGCTGAATAGATTACAAGATTCGATGCCGCATTCTTGGTGGAGGCCTCCATCTTTCCGTCAAGATCGGCCTCTTCATTCTGGAAATGAGCCGAATCGCCTCATATGTCAGTTATGGTTCTTCCAGACGCGAATATTTGCGCATTTACCCATCGCTTTCGGGGATAATATGAGTGACTCGTTGAAAAGCCTTGAAAGCTGTCTGGAAGCGTCGAGGATTACACTTCACCGCTACCTTGGATTACAACAGGCTAGAGATCACTTCTCTCGTTGCAGGTCCGTCGACCAGGCGGCGTTTATAGCTGCAGTAGTCCTTCTTCTCGGCAAGGTACAGCTTCGACATGACGGAACGCCCTCGGCAACTTTCAGTTATGATTCTGATCAAGCTCTGCTTGAACAAACCATCAATTCGTTCGAGGCTGTTGGGAAGACGGGGAGCAGAGAGCAGGTATCAAGGCAAAGCTTTGAGATTCTCTCCACCATGCTAGAACTTGCCGCTGCCGACTCGAGCGGAGCCCTCATCCCGAGAAGCCTATCCTCAACCGATTCTAACTCTGCCTCGGCAGCGGGAATACCCTTCGACACCGAGGTCACTTTTGGCGGCGCTTCGAGCACGACTAAGTCTAGAATGGAAGATATCATTGTGTCTTCAATCCAGCCAGCGCTTAATACGCAAAGTCCAGCATTCCACCTAATTGACATGTTATTTGCAAACAAGCAATCGACGGAGGGTACACTAAAACGCAACCAAGCCCTATCAAAAACACACGCGGCTCTCGTTTGCCCTTGGTGGCTTGGCTGACCTGGTTACTCCGTAACTTCATCATAGCCACTTCTTACTAGGACMCCCGCCCGAAAGGGATAAGAGTACACTGCGCAGCCACTACAGGCCCGTATTCGAAACCCCATCCACTCCAACTAGGAGTCGGATCTATGATTTTGTGATTCCAGAAGCTCCCTCCCTCTTCTCACGATGCGCGCATTTTCAATAATATGGTCCTCCCCTTCGCCATTAATGGCAAGATAAACCATTAATGCACCCAGCTCTTCGTTCCTGACGGTCCAATTCTCGCCCAAAACCGCTCCAATTGCTGGGATCACGCCAAGTGCACCATGAGCTATCACTTTCTTAGGCACAACCCCTCCCGGTCTAACGATGAAAGTCTCCCATATAGTGGGATGATTCTCAGCGAATGCGAGAGCTTTAGTCTCGAGTAAACCCTGAGACGGTGTTAGACCTGGAAAGCCCACGACGACTTGGAGCTTACCTTGATCTTGCGCGGTTTGTCTCCCCACCACAACTTTTCTCCTTGATTCCGGCGAACAAATTTGCCGCTTAAAAGAACGTATCTAAATCGGGGTCTACTAGGAGTCGTTTTCGCCAATAAGCGCGCCATGCTTTCTAAGAAGGCAAGAGGATACTCCAAGTCTACAACCTGGCTCCCTTTGTACGTCCCCATGGCCCTGGCGACGATTGGTCAGCAAAAAGGTACCCTCATTCAGCCAACACCTCGCCAAGGCTATATGAGGCTTACCAAATCATGGCAGCGGCATCTGCATGCATCTTCAGTATATCTTCTGGCCATTTTCCGAAGTCCTTGACCAAGACACACTGAAGCTTTGGATGGTCGGACACGTCAGTGGGCAGGTCCCGACGGGCAAACGCGACGACACTCGTTATAATCGGGTGGGCAAGACATTGAATGAGGGCTTCTCCTCCAATCATTCCACTCGCGCCGACGATGAGGACTTTCATGGCTATGGAAATAGCGGGCTTGATGTTGTGCGTAACGGCAACTGGCAAAGGAATGGACGTGTCCAATGAAGTAAATCCTAAATCCTAGGGTATTTCCCAGAGTTAAATGTAGCTCGCAAACATTGGGGGACGAGAAGATAGACATTTAGGTCGAGTTTAGAGGCGATATAAATTGGAAGAGCGCACCTTATATAGATGTACCGCCGAGATTCGAGAAGGCCCATTGCTGTCGGCCGAGTCGGCCGAGGCCTGTGAACCATTATTAATCACTGCCATCAGAGATGAAGAAACAAAATAGGCCAGACTAATCCGACTCTCACTCAATACTCAAGCAGAAGCTCCCAGAAACCCCAAGTCGACCCCCTTAATACCTAGTCTATTTGACTGCCTGAGCTTTGTTTTGGTCATTATAACTACAACCAGCAAATCTAGCGAGTTATGAAGACATGAAAATTTGAAGCTGGAGCTACCAGGGCTATCGTGATGGAAAATGCGTAATAAGATATTCTAGTAATAGGAGGGAACTTCGGTACCTTTACAAGCACTGGCGTGTTACACCCTCCCTTACTCACGGAAGTGCCTAGGAATCTTCGCTTCGCGAGGGCGTTGCCCAAGTTTACATAGGAAATTGTGATAGCTTTCTTTTCCACAATAGTTCAACCTTCCGATGAGGATAACGACCCATGTACCATGGTGGTTTAATTTGGCCTGACAGCTACAAAGTACCGTATGAGGAGCCGAAAGATTCCCAATACAAGCTGAGCGGAGTAAAACTCGGGCATCTCCCTTCCGAATACCTATGCCTTTGGAATGCCGCGACTTACACCCGATCACGAATCCATGATGGAGGGCTGCCGTGATCCATTACCGCCGCTTATGGATTAGAGGAGAAACCACAGCACTCTGACGGCGGGACCATCCCGCGGTAAGTAGCCCAGCAGATCCAGTGCTTCATTCGTTGTGTTCGTCGAGCCTAGTACGGCTATATAATGATTGATACCGATGATTTCGAATGCCTAGACGGGGGACTATTGGGCGCCGGTTAATTACTCATAGGTTGACACCCGATCACACACGCCGATCAGGCTGGCTGTGGTCGTGCGTCCAGGACACACTGAGATAGTATCACCATGGCAGTGCGGGATGATCGGGGTTCCGGGCAGCAGCATTCATGTATAAAAGCGAGGGCCACCGCAGCTGAGTAGCCACGTTGGAGTCTCGGAACCATTCCACCTCCAGACTTGGGGCAGAGACAGAACGGGAAGAAGAAAAAGTCAGTAAGCAGAATGATGCATTCCACTGCCGTCCTCTTCGCAGCCATCACGACAGCTGCGATTATTGCTCATTCAAACCCCCCATCACCTCGATCCAATAACCTTCCTACCACCATCGAACCTCGCCAGACTGCCAATGGCACACATACAATGGGCTTCGTCGGGTGCTCGATGGCGGAGAATGTGGCTCAGGACTATGTGGCAGTAGGCGGGCAACACATGTGGGGTCCATATGGCACGGGCGGCATGGTAGTGCAGTCCTGGACCTCAAACTCCTCGCCCTCATGGCGGCTCTTCGACCAGCAGGTGACCAAGTACGGCAAGCCAGCCGCCGTCTGGGTGCAGGTCTGCATCTTCCAGAACCCGGGCGTCAAGTACGACGAAGTGAAGCAGATCATCGCCAACACGCGCTCACACGCCGCCCCGGGCGCCCTGGTTTATGTGACGGGCCAGCCGCTATACCCAGACGACGGCACCTGCGCGCTGGCCGATGCTGATGGCCCCAAGCTGACCGACGATATGGCGAAGCGCGCAGCTGCCGACACGACCCTAAACGTCACCTATCTAGGGGCATTTGTCCTACATCAAAGAGAGGTGTAAGATAAATACCTGAGTTTTACGAAGGCTATTGTGCACCAGTTGAGGATTCTTATCAAAAATTTCCTATTAGGGAGATTTCTCTTGTCGATCTTGAAATTTTGACTTGATGTTATACGAAAATAGGAAATATTAGATTTGATTAGTGCGATAAGGAAATGTGGCAAGAGTTGTGGCAGGAGTTGTGGTAGGAGCTGTGGCAGGAG